>JACEFZ010003627.1:95000-115000 GCA_014155875.1 Cepaea nemoralis | reverse complement strand
TAGCCTGTGCCACTGGTAAGTTATGTTGGGATAATGAATGATGCAACTTGGTAATGTTTAGGTAATTAGAACAACGTTATTTCAGTTTCTTTCCATGACCGTTGTTATGTTATGTTATGTTATGTCATGTTATGTTATGTTATGCTATGTTGTGCAGTGTTATGTTATGTTATGCTATGGAATGTTATGTTGTGTTTGACATGATATGTTATTTGGTGTTATGTTAGGTTACATTATGTCATGTCACGTTATTTGATGTTATGTTATGCAACACTATGCTATGTTATGTTATGTTATCACGAACGACATCTCCGCACAATATTCCAATATTCCAGTATTCCAATGCGTTCACAGTCCTCTGAAGTAGCAGCCATCTCAAAGCATCTCTACTCCATCTGCACATGGCTGATGCGCCAGTCTTAAAGGTCGTATACATATGATATGATCAAACATTCAAATTGTGTTATGGCCTGTTTTAGACATGGACAAACTGCTGTATAAGGTTCGTTGTGGTAATTTGTCCGAGAAAAATATTGTTTATCTTGAATGTAAATTTAATGATTTATTAATACTTTCAAGATATTTGTATCTTTGAATATATCAACTAAAACCCATATTAACACATCTAAATATGCATATGTCCGCAAAACGACAGGTAATACATAGCATTGTCACACCAACCCTATGCTATCATTGTCAAACTTAGACATTATCCAAATCACACTTACGTACAATCAACACCTGTTAGATGAAATGCTCGAGGAGAGCTGCCAAATTAACTATTTGAGAACAAATGAGAAATGATGTTATCTGACAGACAGTGGGATCAACACGGTGTGCCACATATATTGAAAGACAGAACATGACATTGTTTGTTCCGTAGGGTTAGAATACAACACCATTAGTTTAGTTTAGTCGATGGATCAACATCACGGCACACGGGTGCAACCCATAAGTGCTCCGTTCTCCTCCTAACTCAAACCTGAGTCTGGAGAAACTCAGCTCAGTGCACGAACTCCGTAGCACCGGCGAGGATCCTGAAATATGTTTGGTAGAATTTTAACTCGAAATTTTGCCCGGGCAGCGCCGTTAGGCTACTCTTTTTCGATTTCCAACTGCCAAGGGATTTTTTACGTGCCCAACAATACACATGAATACACACGGGCATCCGGTCTCACTACCCAGAGATCGGGGGAAATCTTATTACTAGAAGTCCATGAGATAAAAACCGGTCATCACCGGGGCTTGAACTCGGGACCTCCAGCACTCGAGGTGGACACCATACCTCGAGACCACGCATCCCCCAACAATATTAACTAACAACAATGGCAACACCATTAACTAGCATCAAGGAGGAATGGTTACACAGCTATCTGATTCCCTTTCCGAAGCCTGACAAAGACCACAAAAAAATTCAGGGATATCGAATTATAACCATGCAGAATACAATAGGCAAGCTGCTGGAGAAGGTAATTGCCAGGAAAATATCAAGCCAACTAGAGAGGCAAGGTGTTTTCCCACACACCCTGGGTGGGTACCGTCCAAAGAG
Organism: Cepaea nemoralis; assembly: GCA_014155875.1. Lineage (NCBI taxonomy): Eukaryota > Metazoa > Mollusca > Gastropoda > Stylommatophora > Helicidae > Cepaea > Cepaea nemoralis. Next base: position 113,451 of record JACEFZ010003627.1, on the reverse strand, counting down.
AGAAACCTGGACCAATGCAGCAGTCTTTGCCCAGGATGTCTATGAAGGTTTCCACTCAGGCACTGAAACCGTTGCTGCAGCGATTGATCTTGAGGACGCATACAACAGAGTACCACTGGATTTTTTAATGTTTCAGCTTCTCGAACTAAACGTAAGTCCATTCCTCCGTTAGTTGGATCGCTGCAGCCCTCTTCCAACGGAAAGTAGTTTTTAGATGTGGCAGTTGGACTTCGGAACCAACAACAATATATCCTGGCCTACCACAGGGATCACCATTATCTCCGGTACTGTTCAATGCCTACACAGTGAGAATCACCAGTGAGCAGATCACTGGACCTGGCAGGACATTGTCATATGCCGATGATGTTTTAGTGTATCGTCAGGGGAAGGATAGAGAGGAGGTTGCTGTGGAACTACAAACCGAACTCAATCGCATAAGTACTTGGTGTGATGAAGCTGGGGCAATGGTCAACCCAACAAAGGCAACAGTGACTTGGTTCTCGTTGAATAATCATATTGTCAACACTCCAACACCAACTGTAATGCTGTGTTCAGAGACGGTGGAAAGAACGCAGGCAATGAATTACCTGGGGATACGGTTTGATCGAAGCCTTGCTTATAATGTGCACATAGACCAGGTGATAACAAAGGCCAAGCGGGGTTTGGCAGCGATGCGGGTGATGGCGGCAGCAAACTGTGAGCAGCGCCATCTATGTCTTCTGTACGAGGGGTTGGTCATGTCTGTTTTGGAGTATGCAATGGCAATCCTGACTCTCAGCCATAAGCAGATAGAAAGGATGGAAAGGATACAGAATGAAGCTATGCGCATTATTCTTGGATGTACAAGAGATACAGCATGCAGGGCGATGCGCTACCTTCTTGGTTTTCCAACCATTGAAGAGAGAATACAAGGTTGCAGGGCACGCGCCTACCTCAGAATTAACGCAAACACACAACATCCACTGCATAGTGAAATTAGGAAGGTGAAGGGCAGCAGGTTAAAAAGAGGACGGTCGTGGATGGGTCAAGCCGAAGACATTCTTCAACAGGTGTGTTCACTTGAGGACTTAGAACCTGGCGAGGAGTGGGTGCGAGTGCCAACAGACTTCTGCACATCCTTTTCAGTTTGCATCCAACTAGATAGAAAATGCAGACAAGAAAATCCGGCTGCTGTTGAGGCTGAAGTACAAGCGTTGATTTTCGAGAATTCGCTAGACGGTGACGCGGTCATCTACACAGATGGGTCGGTCGTCCGACATGTGAGAAGCTCATGGGCCTTTACAGATCGGGCCGGAGGGAGAATTGTGAAGGAGGACTCTGGTGCTTTCACTGAAACCACAAGTAGCCTGACCATGGAAGTCATGGCAGTAAGTAAAGCAATAACATGGCTCGAGACACAGACATTCACTAGGGCTTGTTTCCTTAGCGACTCAATGAACATGATCAAGAGGATAGAGGAGGGGTCGATCCGAAGAGAATGGTTGCTGCCTCTGGAGCGGTCTCGACTGGCAAAGATTAGTTTCATCTTCGTGCCAGGGCATGCGGGAGTAGAAGGAAATGAGCGGGCTGACAAGCTCGCAGGTGAGGCTACTGTGGAGGGCGGAAGCGCCATGGACCAGGCCGACATTCTGAATGCTCTACGAGAAGTAAGACGTTTGCGAGAACCAAGTGATGACTGTGAATCTACAACAATGGCCAGACTGCGAGAGCAGCAAATTAAAAGAGGGGTGGCCAAACAAGAACACTACGCAGGAAGCCAAAGAAGATTTATAAACCAACACAGAACTGGCGTCGTTAGCCGCTACACGTTGCGGGATTTGCTGAGGAGGGGATCCGAGCACTTATGGACTGAATGGTTCGATGTGCAATGAGGATGATCTGTCGACTAACTAACTAACTAATGGCAACACCATTAACTAACTACTAGCAGAGGCGCTACATAAAAGAAGATCTGATACGAGAGCAAGGGAAGACCTGAGAAGAAAATGGATTGATTGACGACATAAAAGACATTGTAAAATCACACGGAATGACACTATCCAGTGTCACCTTGTGGGTGCTGCAACGCCGACTATTCCTCCCTACAACGTTTGGCGGCAAAGGTTGAAGATGATAATGATTATCATGATGAACGTGATGATAAACACTAAAATAATAAAATACAGTTAATTTAATTACTTAATTTGGGATATAAACTAACATAGAATCGTGTCTAGATACACTCAACTAAGATTACTGTCACATGAAATCATTTTACAAATATGTTTGTTAACGCTTCCACTGTTTGTCCGATCAATACATTCACAGGTATTATAGGCGCCTTTATAGAAGCAACCGAAGGAAATTAGAGGACGTGCCCGATTATATAAACCGTGAAAGTAATAGTTAATTACATATCCTTTACAGGACGTAGCAGTTAACCCCAGTATTGTTTGGCTTTTGTGATTTCTTAGCAAGTTTACTTTTCAGAAGTTTCCCATTGCTTTCTGAACGACCGGAACTCCTATTGTTGTATGAATATCAGCGTCTGCTGCCAAATTTCCCGCATTTGTGTTTTGAACGCGGTATGCGCGATTAAGTATTGCGTTCATAACAAACATATTTTTTGTTGTTGTTCGCATATCCTTTACAGGACATCGCTGTCAACATCAGCATCTTTCAGCTGATTGGTGATTTCTTTGGCAAGATTAGGCTCAGTAGTTTGCCATTGCTTTCTGAGCGGTCGGCTTACATACCCCGTAAGTAAGCGACGCGATTCGAACCACTGCTGATTCTCACCGTCGTCACGTTACTTACGAGAGTATACGAGATTACGGAGAAAAGTCGCTAACCACTAGGCCAGGAAGCCTCGTATCGTTGTCTACCTCTTGATATTATCTTCCCACTTGTATCGTTGTCTACCTCCTGATGTTATCTAGCCACTTGTAATATCTAAACTGAACAGTGAGTGAACAAACACTTCAATACTGTTCATTCTGTTACAAATCAGGTTTTAAAATTAAAAAAGAAAAGTTTTTGATGGGTGCTTTATTCTTCTCAACACTGTGTTACCAACATAGCTGTGCCGTGCTATGATACAGAGTGCCGTCTGCATCAGGCGGCAACATAAGGGGCAACATAAGCAACGAAATCAAAATACAATTTGAACCATTCAATAATTAAACATCTTTTGGCAACGCTTTTCTATATTGGTCTATGCTATTCCGATATTGATGTATACGATTTATGATTTATCGCACGCCTCTGCCTAAACGCTTTCGGCACCCTTTGATTTTTGTTTCTGGTGCAGGTGCATCGTTTAAGGGGCGGCATTTCGGCGACATTTGAGGGGCAGCATTTCAAACACTTGCACCATAGTGAGAAAATCTACCGCACTGCCCTGGTTACTAGTACCAGACACGGACAGTCCTAGAAACACGGGGTCAAATTCACATCATGTGAGATGACTTGCATAAGAAAAGCAGCTGGAAAACCAAGAAGAGACTGAAAGACACATGAGAAACTAAGAACAAGTTTAGAGAGAACACCGATGATTGAATTCACAGGACACTAAAGAAGTAAATGGTTTAGACTTTTAGCGAGAATGGAACAAGATCAACCAGTGGCTAGAGCGTTCTACATGGGAACATCAGGATACAAGACGAGGAGATGACACAGGAAGATGGAGTAAAAGAGAAGACATAGCAGAAACAAGGCAAGCGAAAATCAGAAAAGTGCATCTACCCTCTCACTGTGAAGTTTCACAACAAAATCGGTGGGACGACAACAAAAAAAACCAAAAGATGATGTATCACATATGAGTATTACAATCATGCACCTAGACCAAACACTTTTCATAGAATCTGCCTCAGTTAGTGAGACTTCTTCTTATTCTACCAGCTCGGTGGTATCACGGCTCATGCGTGTCGTTCTCTATGATAATCACTTGCTTTTCTTGGAAGTTTCCTGCTCTGAACTTTAACCTTTGAGAGTTAAAAAAGCAAAGTATGTGCAGTTCTCTTTGTGTATGTGTGTGTGTGTGTGTGTGTGTGTGTGTGTGTGTGTGTGTGTGTGTGTGTGTGTGTGTGTGTGTGTGTGTGTGTGTATGTATATATATATATATATATATTTATGCGTGTGTGTGTCATTGTGTGTGTTTGCATGTCCTTTGCAGGACGTTGCAATAAACCCCATGTTGACATTTGAAGCAATTGTCCGTTCAGGAGTTATCCAACAGAAGATATTGCCAATTCTCTGAGCTTGACGTGAGAAGAAGGCTGGAGTTTGTCGTCACAACCGGACAGTTAGAGGGAAAGAGAGGCTGGGGGAGACCAGGAGCTAAAACGCTTGACAGTTTGGCATTATGACTTGGAGGAACTTCAGTATCAGAAATGTCTGGCAGCACACAAGATAATGGGTTGTGGACAGACATGATCATCAAAGCCATAGACTATAAGAAGGGATATTTGACATTGCTTTCTGAAAAAGGTGTTGACTTTAAGTCCATCTGACCGGTAAAGGCAGTGAACCCACAGACCAACAATCACAGCACAGGAAGTTTAAGAGCGAGCGCTCGTAACATAAAGATATATACATTCATTAATAGGCATACACTCATGCTTCGTATCATTTTAAGACAAGTCTTTTCAACCTCTGTTTTGTCAAGAAGGTCTCCGGTGGTCCCACAAGCTTTGTGATACATAATTCTTCACTCCTGACCTCTCCTGTCTTGTCGGGATGTATGCAGCGTCTTGTATCTTCTGTCTTTCGTAATGAAGACAGGGTGATGTTGTAAACCTGCGCTCTAATTCAAGTTGTTAGTTATAAGGGTATATATGATAACGTGTATGTCCCTGGACTCCGTTTGTGCAATACAATAGCTTGCCCAGATAATGCTGTTTAAATATACTATCCAACGGTGTCATACCTAGACTTTTTCTATTTGTGTTTTAGTGTATTTCTTTCCTATCCTATTTACAGGCCATCGTTGTCAACGCCAGCATTTTACTGCTGTTGTTGATGTCTTGGCAAGTTATACGTTCAGTAGTTTGCCATTGCTTTCTGAACGACCGGCTCCCATACCAACACGTTAAATCCCCAGCCCGACATGGTCTGCTTTCAAATCGGTCTTCGCCGCGTTTCAAACGCGTGGTAAGCGGCTCACGAATCGCGTTCGCAAGCCTTTAGGCCAAGGAGACCGGCTTTAATGTTATAAAATATTATACTTTCATGTTTTTCTTTAGATCTGTTTATGTTGTTTCTGGAGTAGATTATTATAATCGAAACGTTGTTTCGTTGTGTCGAGGTATACTTATTTGTATTTTATAATTTGTTTTAAATATCATCGTCGATTTCTCCATCCATCATGTGCCATGCCGATAAGCGTGGGCGGTCATTGTCAAAGACTGAAACATAGAGGCCGGAGGTCTCTCAAGATAGAAGACCACCGGGAAGAGTGGTCAACCTCAAGTAGATTAGAGGTAATACAGTGCCCCGATATAAGGGCAGGGTAGGTGATAGAATGGGGGACTATTAACTAGTTCTCTCATGAGACACGGAGACGTCGACCAGATAGTTAGCACTCTGGTCACGACAGAATCACGCCTACGTGATAGCCACGATTGCCACTCAACAGGAGACAGCTAATATAAGCGTGTTAAGTGTAACGGCACGCAAAAAGCCGAAGGACGCATCAAGGTCCTTCCGCGTGCTGTGTAGCCACGCGAGTAAGAAAGTCAGACTGGGGACTGACTTTGTAGCGAGCACATCGTTTAGTGTTGATAGGAGTTTTGTGTAGCCAAGTAGATAGAGATTAGCAATAGGGTTTAGGAAACTAGTGATAGGCAATTCTGTGGCTTTGTGTGTGGTTTGATAGCGACTGTTATGTACATGTAAAGAGCCAACGGCAATAAAATGTATCATTCATTTCCTCTCACACGACTTGCAAGTTTCTTGTGTGTTGTGGGAGAAGTAATCCGATGATGCCTGACACATGGGTTGTTGACAGTCATGTTCTGCCATCTCAATCGATCACCATAGTCGTGGATCACCTCTGTGTTCCTGTCTCGACCATGCCATGTGGCCAATCCATCCAGGTATCTACTTCTCGGTCTTCCCCTTGGTCTCTTCCTTCGATCTTGCCAATCGTCACCAAGTTCTCCAATTCATTTCTTTTCATAACATGCCCAAAACATTTTGACTGTCTACGTCTCATATCTCTAATCAGTTTACGATCTTCATTTGTTTCTTGAAGGACTTGTTCATTGGTTTTTCTGTCTGTCCATGGTATTCTTTGCATTTTCCTCAGAAACCACATTTCCACAGCCATCAGCTGTTTTTCAGCTTGACTGCTCATTGTCCACGCTTCACATCCATACAAAAGCACAGATTTTATGTAGCACCTCAACACTCTTCTTCTCGTTTCAATTGAAATCTTTTTATTGGTCAGTATGTTTTTCATCTTGCAAAAGGCTACCTTCGCAATGGCAATTCTTGTTCTAATCTCTTCAAGGCATCTCCCATCGGATGTTATGACTGTGCCGAGATAACTATGGATTCACTTGCTTAAGAACATGCCCATTTACTCATATATCACATTGTGGTATTTCCTTCTTCCCAGTGACGACCATAATCTGTGTCTTCTTAATATTAAATTCTAACCCTAGTTGTTCACTGTGTGCAACAACCGCATCTTCTAAATGCTGCAGGTCCTGTTCATTGTCTGCAATCTGCATATCTAATATTAATGATGTATCGTCCCCAATGTTGATTCCTTCCATATCTTCTATATTTCTGAAAATATTTTCACTGTACAGGGAAAAAAGATCTGGGGACATTACACAATTGATTTTCTACCCACTGTGATTTGCGTTTGCCGTAGTGGAGTTTGTTGTAAAAGTATGTACACTGTGTCTGTCTTTAATGCCTCTTACTTTTTTCGCAGAAGTTAAAGTACCTGTTTTTAATTCCTATTGTTATATCCTTCTGCAGCTGTTAGCTCCATTGTCGTCAAATGACCGCCAACAAAGTTGTTCAGAGCATATTATTTATTGGTCACGGGTTACCGGCGTCAAATCGCCAGCACTGTTCTCTCCGCTGCCATATATCTAGCCACCATTAAAGCCCCAAAAGGTCATGCTGGACTGTTGACGCATTTTTGGTGAGAGCAGGAATGGCTGTCTGGGACATATTTGTCTTTGACAATCATGAATGTGGGCATTAACGACTGCACTAGCCAGGCGGCCTTCATTCCTCAGGCTCAAGACACCTCTATCCTACAGCGCAAAGTACTCTAGGCAATAGATGACAGCAGACAATTTCATAAAGCCACAATTTGGCGAATCCCAAATCATTGTGCAGATGACAGGCTACGAGGTGTTAATGCTTATATGTCGCCTGAGTTAGTTTGTTAGTATTTTAAACTATACGACGTTGTTTCGTGGCAAGCAGCAGCAGTAACAGTAGTAGTACAGGTAGTGGTAGTAGTAGCATCAGCAGTAGTAGTAGCAGTGTTTTATTTGTAGTACTAGAAGTAATAATAGTAGTAATATTAATAGTAATAGTATTAGCAGTAGTAGTAGTAGTTGTTGTAGTAGTAGTAGTAGTAGTGTAGCAGAATGAATACCATATCTGTATTAGCTTAGGGTGCAAGACTACAGCACGCTTGAGCATCCTAATAGAACAGTAAGAAGGCTGCTCAAGTCGTGACGTAGCTTGTTGTGGGTAGTTACCACCAAGGACTAGAGAAGAGAACACAACATCATAATTTATTAGTACTTGGATTTTATATCGGCCATCATGAACAAATAAAGCCTGTTTTAAATTGAATACATCAGAAGTAACTTGTTGATCCTCTGTACACGTATTGTTACAGATGGATTATTGGTGCCGTGACCAGGATTCGATTTTTTGACTTGGATGTCGCGTGTACAACGTGAAGTACGAAAGTCAACATGCCACATGCTAAAGTGGACCAACCAACTTGTTGAGGTATGAACTAAATTTTAGACATTCATTTAAATAAAAAAAAGTTCAAAATCGGACCAACTCTAATTGAATCAAAGTCAAAATTTAAGCGTTTTTCGGACTACCTAAATTAAACTTATACGCATCAAGATTTTTGAATGGAGCCATCTACATAACATTATTGCCTGTGGAGTTTTATCAAGCTGTTTTTCGTCATAAATACTTGAAGCAACGTGATTTTTGTCAAATTGCTATGAGGTTTGACCTGCATTATTACAGCCGTTAAGTAACCTTGTGTTTGAAGGTCACACATTTACGTACTAGCAAAGAAATCTTAAGACAGCTATAAACAACTCGAATTCAATAGAGAACTTGTTTGAAGGAGCTGTTTTCTTCCGTTATGCTCATTTAACATTGACTTTGAGGACCTGAAGAAAAACGAGAGCTTATTTTGAGTCAACCCTATTGCTCCTTCGTTTGGAAATTACGAGAAAATACAGTCGCGTTTGCTCATCCTGAACTCTAGCGAAATCAGAATGTTTTTCAACAAAAGCGAACATTTCAGAGGGTGCCGACCTGCTGAAGAGAGGACCCAAATTAAATCGTTTTATAGAGCTAGAGTCGCTTTCAAGTCGACGCCTTGAAGAGCCCTGTTAGGGTGAAAAGAAGCCGCAAGTCTGGTAGGGGCCCGTCCAGGGGCTGAAAGTGAAAGTAACGAAACCTGAGACGTTGGAAGAAGGATATCACTGAAGTCACGTTATCGTTTGGATGGCTACTAAATAATACGGACTCCAGACGTTTGTGTTATACGTGAACCGTGACAAGGAAAATTTTCAACGAACGTACGTGAATTCACGCTTCTCTTGGATCAAGGGAAGACATGCTTGACGGTAATTAATTAAAGTATAACTGCTAGGAGAACATTTTTTAATGTGATTTTAATAAGATCATTTAGATAAATTGTTATAAATGTGAATTTGCTTGTATAAGTGTATAGTGAAATATTTCAGCATGGCAGAAGAACAAGGTTCACTGGCACAAGTTTTGACTGGGGTAGGAACGGTAATAGGTAAACTCAACACAGTCATGAAACAACAAGGAATGGCAGCTGAAATTGTTAAATTTAGCGGACAGGCGAAAGATTTTAAGAAGTGGATAACTTCAATAGAGAAATATGCATATTTGGTGTCAGCATCAGATGAAGAGAAAATGAAACTTGCTTATCAGGCAGCAACAGAACCGGTTTCTGATCATATCAGAAGAAAATTAGAAGCTAGGGTAGATGAGACATGGGAGCAGTTCAAGGACGATCTAGCCCATAAGTATGCTGAAATAACGGACCCCCAACATGCGTTTTCGGTGTTAAGACAGTCCAAACAAAACACTGGAGAAACTGTACAATTGTTCAGTGATAGGTTGATTAACCTGGCTGAAGAAGCATTCTTAGGACAGAACGTACGAGGAGAAGAGGTGGAGCGGATGTTGGTCGGGATTTTTGTAGATGGTATAAAATCAGATGGACTGAAATTTAAGCTGATGAGGGAAAATCCTGAGAGGTTATCACAAGCTGTAGATATAGCGGTACAAGAAGAGAACTTGAGACGTAGATTTAGATTGAGAGTAGGACGAGAAATAGGTACCAGTCGAGAAGACAGGATTGAAGAGCCCATGGAGATAGGACAAACAAGGTTCGGATGGAATAGGAGAGGAGGTATACAGACATTACAAGGAAGTAACAGAAATGCTTATGATGAAAGAAGACAAATGAGAAATCCTACAAGTGAGACGGTAGGTAACACAAATAACACAAATATAGTCTGTTGGGGTTGTGGCCAACGTGGACACATTTTTCGCTTCTGTGGTAACAGGCGTGTCCAGTCGAATACACAAAGTAGAAATGGCAATAGCAGATTAAATAGGAATGTTGAAGATAGACACAGAAGTTTTACAAGTCCAAGAACGCAGGAAAACCGGCGCCCTACCTATTAAATAGGACCTGTAGTAGGAGGGAAAATAACAAGGTCCCAAGATTTAAAGAATATTTTAATAACAGGTATAGTAGGACGAGTAGGGAATACTTTCAACTAGATGAAATCAAACAGTTTACAGAGAATAAAACAGATCCCAGCTCATGTATAATAGAAATAGGAAAATATAGAGTTCGTACATTAATTGATTCGGGAGCTCAGGTTAGTGTAATCAAAGAAAGTTTTTTATATAAAATAATGAGAAATTGCAGAATATTTAGGAGTCATAATAATCTTCACTCTGTTACAGGACAAAATTTACAAGTAGTTGGCCAAACAATAATAAATCTTAAATTAGGGGGGATCAATCAACATAAGACATCTTTTCCATGTAGTGAAAGATTTAAATAGAAATATGCTTATAGGTAGGGATTTTCTAATAAAGAATGGTGTAAGACTTATGTTTGATCTACATAAATTAAAATTCAAGGACGTGTACGTAGATTTAGAGGAAGACATGCATATATCAGCACTGGTTAGAGTTAAAATGTCTACGACGTTAAAACCACAGTCGATTAATTTGATACAGGCAAAGGTAAAAAAAAATTCCGTATTATTTAGTAGGACACAAGGTAGAATCACTGAATTTGCAAAGGGAGGTAATTGATGAGCCTGGTCTAGAGGTTCCGGATGGAATAATATCATTGGATAAACACTTAACTTTTCCAGTAATGATTATTAATAACACAGGTAGAGAAATTAAATTATACAGAGGATGTGTAATAGCCAAAGTAGAATAGGATATTAATGACATATTAGCAACAGATAGAGTAGAAATGCCGACAATAAATTATCCTAGTGAAAGAATTAATAACAGACACAGACGCGAAGAAAAGGGAACGTGCAGAATGATGAATTGATCCATCCATTCAGAAGACATACATCCCAAATACATTCACTAGACAAAATAACAAGAGAACAAGAATTGTTAGCACAGTTAAAAAATCCACCAGAAAATAAGAAAGTATTAGAACAATTTATAAAAGAGAATCAGGATGTGTTTGCAATTAATGACTTAGAATTGGGAAGGACAAAAACAGTTACGATGGAAATAGATACTGGAGATCATCCACCAATCAGTTTAAAACCATACAGAACTCCTCTAAGGAATAGAGAAATTGTTGAAAAAGCAATAGAAGATATGTTAAAAGCGGGAATCATAACAAGATCTAAATCAGAGTGGTCATCTCCGATAGTAATTGTGACCAAGAAGGATGGGAGTCATCGATTCTGTTGCGACTACCGGGCGTTGAACAAAATCACTAAAAATGTAGCGTACCCATTACCGGTGATTGACGATATTTTAGGCTTACTTAATGGGTCTACTTTCTTTACTACGTTAGATGCAAGATCAGGATTTTGGTGTATACCTATGTCCCAAGACGCCCAGAAAAAGAGTGCTTTTTGTACACACGCAGGTTCTTACGAATTCTTACGAATGCCTTTTGGAGTACGTACGGCGCCCTCTTATTATATGCTATTAATAAATCAAGTATTAGAGGGTATGCAAAAGTTTGCATTGGCATACATAGATGACATTTTGATTTATACAGCAGGAGATATACAAGATCACCTAAAACATGTAAAATTAGTATTCGACAGGTTAAGAATACATGATGTCAAACTGAAGCTCAGTAAATGCGAATTTTTAAAAACAGAAACAAAGTATTTGGGGTATATTATTAATAGAGACGGAATTAAACCAGATCAGGACAAGATAAAAGTTATTAGAGAACTACCTCCTCCAACTAACGTAAAAGAAGTTCGTGCGTTTATCGGAACCTGTGGGTATTATCGGCGTTTCATTCCAGGGTTCTCAAAAATAGCAGAGCCTATTACTAACTTAACTGGCAAATACGCTAGATTTAAGTGGGATGATGAATGTCAAAAAGCGTTCGAGTTTTTAAAAAAATAGCTTAACTGTAGTGCCACTATTGACATATCCAGATTTGAATAAACAGCTAATATTATATACAGATGCTTCAGATAATGCTATAGGAGCGTGTTTGGTTCAACCATATGAAGGAAAAGAATCTGGAATACCAGGGGTTAAAAATGAAAGGCCAATCTATTTCTTATCTCATAAACTTAGCAGGTCTCAGCGAAAATGGTCGACTATTGAGAAGGAAGCTTATGCTATTCATTATGCTCTTCAAAAACTTAACTACTATCTACATAACGCAAATTTCATTATTAGAACTGAACACATGCCTTTAAAATCTTTGTTAGAAGCTCCAGTGCAGAACAGAAAAATACAGACATGGGCGTTGAATCTACAGGGATACAATACTAGAATAGAATACATACCAGGTAGGAACAACACATGTGCAGATCTATTGTCTAGAATCCCGTATCCACAGTCATCAGGAAACTCGGAAGACGAAGGTGAACCGGAAATAGACGACCGAAACTGGCAAGTAAATATATTAGATTCTGCCATAATAAATAGAGAAGATTTTGAGAGTTTACCGTCGGATCAAGAGTCTGAACCTAGAGCAGAAGACCCACATTTAGCACAATTTAATATGAAAGAAGAACAAGAATTAGATCCAAAAGTTTTAGAAATAAAACAGAAATTAAAAGAAACGGATGAGAATAAGTATAAGAAGAATTATTTAGTTTTGCAAGAGGATGAACAGTTATATTACATGAGTGAAAGAAACGAACAGTTAAGGAAATATATTCCAAAACATTTGGAAAGTGAAGTTTTAAAAGCATATCATGATGAGAATGGTCATCTCGGTCGTGATAAATTAGTGAAAGCACTTACGAATAAATATTATTGGCCGAATTTATTTAAAACTGCTTGTAAATATGTCGATACGTGTGAAAGATGCAGATTAAGGAATATGAAAACAATTAAGTGTCCCTTACAAGATACAGATATTCCTCAGTTTCCTATGCAAAAAGTTAGTTTAGATATATCAGGTCCTCACCCTAGAACACTATCGGGGAACGTATATTTAATTCATATGGTAGACATCTATAGTCTCTGGCCGGAAGTTTATGCAATCCCAGATAAGAGCGCAGATACTATCATTAATATTTTTTTACAGGAATTCGTACCAAGATTTAGTTGCCCACAGATTGTACTCACGGATAATGGTAAAGAATTTGTGAATAAGAAATTTGAAAAGTTATTAAAAGATTTGAATATAAAACATATAAAGACCTCATACTATAGACCTTCTTCAAATGCTAAGAACGAAAGACAACATAGGACATTGTACGATATTATAGCAAAGATTGTCGATGAACATGAAAAAGATTGGGATCTATTCCTAGGACCTGCGCTTAGCGCTATACGCACAAATCAAAATGAGAGCACAGGGTTTTCACCATTTTATTTATTACACGGGAGAGAGCCAATACTACCTATCGACAATCTGTTAAAACCAAGACGTAAATATATGGGGGAAGAATTTCAAGAAGTCATTATACAAGAAATGCATAAAGCACATATAAGGTTAAAGAACAATATAATTAAAGCTAGAGAGAAGAGAGAAAAAGTACAGAAACGTGAATACAAAATTACAGGAATTCAAAGTAGGTGATAGAGTTTATTATAAGAAGCATAGAAGGAACTCTAAGTTTGATGCTCGTTGAGTTCCAGGTTATTACATTTTAGAAAAGCTAGGAAATGTATCATACAGTATAAAGAACCAGATCACGGGACATATAGCAAGGGCACACGTAGAGCACTTAAGAAGAGATAATGATGATAAGGGAAACAATAATTATAATAATAATTATTATTCAGACACCGTATACTTAGATGAACAAGTCGTCAGAAGAGCTACAATACCCCCATATTTTAGAAAAGATCCAGTACAAAGTCAATTAATAACAACTCCAGTTTGTGATGATACTCAAGAACAGACAATACCGAAAACGCTAATAAAAGAAGAAAAAAATATGAATGAGGGTCATTATGATAGTGTAGAATCTATGGAAGAAGAGATAGGTGCTCCATTTAAAAATACTAGACAAGCAACGAAAAGGAAAATAGAGAGACAGAGAGAAAGAGAAGTGAAAAGACAGAGAAGAATTAGGGAAAATTCATCAAGCGACGAATATATACCCCTATTAGAAAGGTCGTTAAGAAACGATGATAAAAAAATTAGATTGGATATAGAAAAGAAAAGATTGGCAGCTGCTAGTAATAGACATACAGATGAAGAAGAAATGGATGAAAATTCAGAATCAAATAGTAGTATGGAAGAAAGTAATACTTTATACGAGGAAGAAGATATTGATGTGGAGATAGCACTTATTCAAAGAAACTTGGAGTTACTGAAGGAAATGGAAACATAGGAGATAAATTGATAGAAAATACTGCAGATAGCAAGATATAAATTTCATGAGTTAAAAAGGAAAGTGATACTTGATGATGTATATGATGTTATAGAAAAGAGTTCTATTGATACTTATAATGAGTTGTCTTGAGGAGTAGACATATTTAGGTATTAAGATAACTAATATGGATGTAAATTCGAGTGAAGTATATTTTTTTTTACTGTAATTTTATGGTTTGACATCTTGAGTTTTCTTAAATAGATAAATAAGTTATTGTTGGTCCATAAAAGAGACTAACAATGGATAGGATGTATGTTATATTATTCTAAAATATGTTTTTCTTTGAATGAGTTGATGCCTTTATTTGATATGAGGGGAAAAATAAATGATGTATAAAAACTTGGGGGGGGGGGGGGGGGGGTATGATGTCCTGTTGTGATTTTATTTCGCTTAACTCATAATTTAAGTGAATTGTCTTGTGTGTTAAATAAGAATTACCTTGTTTATAAATATGTTAGAAATTGGTTAAGTTGAGTGTAATTTACAAACAGTTATGGTTTTGTCCAGTATAAAAACAATACACGGGGCTTTATATAGAACCCTTCGTTCAGAAAATAGTAATAAACTACTGAGGACTAGTAGAGAGACACATTCTCTTTGTGAATAATAAGTTCATGGGTATATTCTGTTTGCTGTGATAATCAGCATAGAGAGGTTGATATGGCTATGAAGTGTTGGAAACATATTCCGGGGTTACTACACAAATAAAATGGTTATGGGGAAGTTAAAAAAAATAGGAGCTGCATTAAAGTCAGCATTGATTGAAGATATATGGATTGGATACCATATTATATACGTGAGTAACGTTTAAAAATGCTATGATAGTGAAACAAATATAAGAAATTGGTTGATAGGGAATAGTTAAAAAGGGGGCTGTGAATGGCAGTGCATAAGCTTGGGTATATCGATAGATAAACAAGGAGGCGTGTCATGGGATGTGAGGGGGCAAAATATAGGAGCTGTGAAAAAACAGCGTTAATTATTTTAAAATGTTCATGGAATATGAACATTGTCTCATGGTTGAAGGTGAGATAAGTGAAATATAGACAAGGTTGTGGATGGCAATATAAATATTGAGTATATAAAGAAACTTGGATCAACTTAATTTATAATGAACAGAGATGTAATTTCATAAGATATATTTTTGAAAAACTTTTTATAAAAGTTTTTTCGTTTGCAAGAGAGGTAAATGTGATTGTTGTTGACTATTTCTCTATACTTTTCATAAATTGGGTGCGCACCCCTTCTTTACTTTTTTCCTAACTACAGCTTTTCTGTCTATCCTGTGTTGTGTGGAGAAAGAATGAGAAATTTCATAATGTCAGGTGTACGATAACGATTGATACGAGCCATTCTTATGATATATATATATTTTGTAAAGAAACTTTGAAGAGCCAGAAACGAAGAAGAAATATAACTTCATAGTGGTTTGCTATGTGGCACGGGAATGAGGTACAATTAGAAGGAAATATTTACTTAAGATAGAGTTAGTTTGGGGCGGCTTAGAGAAATTATGGGAGGTAAGGAGAGAAGGTGTAGGATAAAGGGGTTAGGAGTTAAGACTTTTGAAGAAGAAAAGTCTTTTTAAAGAAAGGGACGTGTAGCAGAATGAATACCATATCTGTATTAGCTTAGGGGTACAAGACTACAGCACGCTTGAGCATCCTGATAGAACAGTAAGAAGGATGCTCAAGTCGTGACGTAGCTTGTTGTGGGTAGTTACCACCAAGGACGAGAGAAGAGAAGACAACATCATAATTTATTAGTACTTGGATTTTATATCGGCCATCATGAACAAATAAAGCCTGTTTTAAATTGAATACATCAGAAGTTACTTGTTGATCCTCTGTACACGTATTGTTACAGTAGTAGTAGTAGTAGTAGTAGTAGTAGTAGTAGTAGTAGTAGTAGTAGTAGTAGTAGTAGTAGTAGTAGTAGTAGTAGTAGTAGTAGTAGTAGTAGTAGTAGTAGTAGTAGTAGTAGTAGTAGTAGTAGTAGTAGTAGTAGTAGTAGTAGTAGTAGTAGCAGAAGTATTCGTATTAGTAGTAGATTAGTAGTAGTGGTAGAAATGGCGGCTATCACAGCACCGGCAACAGTAGTAGCGGTAGTAGTAGTAGTAGTATTAGTAGTAGTAGTAGTAGTAGTAGTAGTAGTAGTAGTAGTAGTAGTAGTAGTAGTAGTAGTAGTAGTAGTAGTAGTAGTAGTAGTAGTAGTAGTAGTAGTAGTAGTAGTAGTAGTAGTAGTAGTAGTAGTAGTAGTAGTAGTAGTAGTAGTAGTAGTAGTAGCTGTAGCAGATGTAGTAGTACTAATAATTTATGTTGTCGTTATAGAAACGGTAGCCAGTTTCTACCAGTGACAGAATCTCACGAAAGGAGATGCATCGACCTGCATTAAATCCGCCGTAATTAATGTTTATAGTTTTCGTGCAGTGAGTCACCCCACAGTCTATTTGCAGGGATAATTAAACAATCAGCGACATCAGACAGAACGTGGCTCCCGACACAATGCCACACCTTCGCATCTGTTTATCAGCTGCGTTGTAAGCAATTAATTTCACCTAATTTGTTTATAATATCGCCCGTAGTTGTTCCTAATTGATCGACGTAGTCTTCTTCTTCTTCTTCGTCTTCTTCTTCTTCGTCTTCTTCTTCTTCTTCTTCTTCTTCTTCTTCTTCTTCTTCTTCTTCTTCTTCTTCTTCTTCTTCTTCTTCTTCTTCTTCTTCTTCTTCTTCTTCTTCTTCTTCTTTTTCTTCTTCTTCTTCTTCTTCTTGTCACAGTTCATGCCATGCGTGTCATGTGGAGTTGGCGACTGCTTTCAGTAAAACAAAAACCTTCCTCTCTGTTCAAGCAAGTTTTGCTATAATTCCACCGGTCAATCTTTTGCGGAGTCTGAACTGCATTGTTTCCCATATCAATATTTCCGGTAGGCTGTTCATGGGTATTCTAGCTTCATGACTGAACCACCTGCCAAATAGCTGGTTTTGCTGTATGCAGTAATGTGTGTGCAACTGCTGATTTTCTAGTGACTGCCACTTACATCTACGATGAGCAGTGATTTTAGTGGCGGACTGTTGTGTTGGCATTCTAGCAGCGACCTAATCCATGTATGCCTGTGTGTGCTGTTGGTTTGTCGGGACTGCTGTCTGTCTGCTTTTCACACGGGACAGTGAGGAACATTTTGTGATATGTTCACTGGCACAGGAATGGAATATTATGGGGTGTCCCTTTCCCATGAAGTTGGAACCTCGACTAACGACTAACTAACTAGCCGCCTGATCCTCTGCATCGCTATCTTTTCATTAAAAATCAAAGACAGGAATCGAAAGTTTGGTGATCGTGGTGATCAACGCCAATCGGTGTACCACATGTACAGTCACGTCTCTGCCTTCCCCTGCTTCTCCTTCCGCCCACCTTTCCCGTTGTGACAAAATAATCTAGTTTTCATTTTGTTATATGTCCAAAGAATATTGACTGCCTTCTTGTGATACTAGTAAATTGTTTTCTTTGTGGGTTATTTTCTTTCAAGACATCTCCGTTGCTCTTAATATCTGTCCACGGTGTTCTCATCTTTGAAACCACATCTCCGCAGGTCCATATAATTGTCCACGATTGGCTTCCATACATCAGAACTGGCTCAATATAACTCTTAAAAACACTTTTCCTCATCTTGATTGACAAAGATATATTGCAGAGAACATTCCTCGCTCTGTTAAATGCTGCATTTGCTTACACTATTATCATACATGTAACTTCCTTAATTCAACCTCCATCTGTTGTTATGAAAGTACCCAAATACTTAACTGATTAAATACCAAATAGAACGGTAAGTTTGGACCAAACATGGTACACAGTCTAACGAACAAGAATTATAATGTAAATGTCCATGCATTGAACATTAAAATTGTGGAAGATACAAGAATCGAAATAAATAAAATGATGACCATAGTGTGGCGATATATCGGCCTTCTATCCAAATAGGATAACGATATGTTATCCCACGACGCTGGATCAGTTAAAAACATTGACTCGCTCTGCTGGTGAAGCCCAAAGTCTTTCTCCGGTATTTCTTGTAATATGTAATGAGTATCTACTCTTGAAAAGTTAATAGTGTCCATCCAGGCACC
>JACEFZ010003627.1:77500-90000 GCA_014155875.1 Cepaea nemoralis | reverse complement strand
GTAGTGTTCTTGTTTGGCCACCCCTCTTTTAATTTGCTGTTCTCGTTGTAGATTCACAGTCATCACATGGTTCTCGCAAAAGTCTTACTTCTCGTAGAGCATTCAGAATGTCAGCCTGGTCCATGGCGCGTCAGCCCTCCACAGTAGCGTTACCTGCGAGCTTGTCAGCGCACTCATTCCCTTGTACTCCCGTATGCCCTGGCACGAAGATGAAACTAATCTTTGCCAGCCGAGACCGCTCCAGAGACATCAACCAGTCTCTTCGGATCTCCCCCATCTCTATCCTCTTGAGCATGTTCATTGAGTCGCTAAGGAAACATGCCCTAGTGAATGTCTGTGTCTCGAGCCATGTTATTGCTTTACTTACTGTCATGACTTCCATAGTCAGGCTACTTGTGGTCTCAGCGAAAGCACCAGAGTCCTCCTTCACAATTCTCCCTCCGGCCTGAGCCGTAAAGGCCCATGAGCTTCTCACATGTCGGATGACCGAACCATCTATGTAAATGACAGCATCACCGTCTAGGGTAGGGGTGGGCAAACTACGGCCCGCGGGCCGCATGCGGCCGCCAAGTGATTTTATGCGGCCCGCGAGGGCATTTAGAAATAAAACATTTTAATTCCTTTTTAAGTTATTTTGTTGAATTTTACAGAATTTCATGTACCGTTATAATGAGTGTCAATAACAAACTTAAAATTGAAGATGAATACCGTGTTTTTAACGATGAATGGACAACTAAGTACTGTTTTATAAAATTTGGTAGCAAATCAGTTTGCTTGTTCTGTCGTGAGTAAGTGGCTGTCTTCAAGGAGTACAATTTAAAAAGACATTATCAAACAAAACATTCCGATTTCGGATACAATTTAACGACCGAAGAGAAGGAAAGGAAATGCCTTGAGTTGTTGAAAAATTTTGAGAAACATCAAACTGTTTTCACCAAACAGTCTTCAATTCAAGATGCTGCAACTGAAGCTAGTCTTGTTCTGTCACACAGAATTGTAAAACAGAACAAGCCATTTTCTGATGGCGATTTCATCAAGGAATGTTTGCTAGATGCAGCAAGCATTATGGGTCCAGAACAAAAATAAAAACATATTTGATAACATTACTTTATCAAGGAGAACTGTGGTAGACGTGTTGACCAGATCAGTGACAATTTGATGCATAAACTTCAAGATGCAAGTAAACAATTTTTGTGGTACTCTCTTGCATTGGATGAGAGTACCGATGTACATGATACTGCCCAATTATTGATATTTATACATGGTATAAACACTTCTTTCAAACTCACTGAAGAGTTTGAGTGTTGAGTCACTCAAAGACACAACCACAGGCCATTATATATTCAATGCTGTTACTAACTGTATTGAAAGAACTGGGTTGGTTTGGAACAAGATGGCAAGTGTTACAACTGACGGAGCTCGTGCTTTGACTGGAAAAAATGTAGGTCTGGTAAAGTTGATAAGTGATAAGATTAAAGCAGAATATCCAGACCACACATTATTACCACTTCACTGTGTGATTCATCAAGAAAGTCTGTGTAAAACTGTTTTGAATATCAAGCATGTTATTGACCCAGTTGTCAGTGTCATAAACCTCATCAGATCAAGAGGACTTAATCACAGACAGTTCAAGTCATTACTTGACGATTTGGAAACTGAACATTCCGATGTCCTGAACCACACCAATGTTCGATGGATGAGTCTCGGCAAGGTGTTGAGGCGAGTTTGGGAACTCAGAGAAGAAATAGTGATGTTCTTAGAGATGAAGGGCATTGCATGTGACTTTAATACTAACATTGTCAATAAAGAGTGGCAGTTAGACTTTATGTTTGAAATTAAGGAAAAGCCATTGAAATTGGTCATTGAAATTATGGAAAAGTTAAATGAACTGAATGTCAAACTTCAGGGCAATGGCGTGTTTGCACATGAATTGTGTGTATATGTAAAATCATTTCAGGCAAAACTCTCAGTGTTCTCCAGACAAGCAAGTGAAAAAAAGATTTTGTCACTTCCCTTTGCTGAAACAAGAAACCATTTCTGGTAAAATGACTGAAAAATGCAAAGCCCAATTAGATGCATTGATTGAAGAATTTGGATGGAGATTCCAAGATTTCAAGAAATTAGAGCCATAGTTCAATATTCTCAGTTCACCTTTTAGTGCAGAAGCTGATACAGCCACAGAGGACATACAGTTGGAGCTGCTTGACTTACAAGCAGATCATGACCTGAAAGAGAAATTCAAGACAGATGGTTTGCTGGATTTCTATGGATCTTTATCACAAGAATCATTTCCCAATTTGAAAAACTTTGCAGCTAAACTTTTATCATTATTTGGATCAACATACATTTGCGATTGAAGATCAACAAATCTAAGAATAGGTCTTTATTGTCGGACTGCAACTTGCATGCTGTCATGCAAATTTCAACAAGTAAACTTGCTCCAGATTTCAAGAATATTGTCAAAAATTGCAAGCAGCTTACATACATCTCATTAGAAATCAACAAGTGTAGTGACAATGTAGTCGCTTGTGTGTCTAAATTAAAGCCATTGATAGATAATAAGGAATATTTGTTATAATAAAATATTGTCAAATATAATGTATACATGTATAAGTAAAATAAAATTGCAATAATTAGTTATTTATACTGCTTAATAACCTATAAATAATTAATAATTACTTATTGTTATAGGTTGCTGTAAACAATATATATATATATATATATATATATATATATATATATATATATATATATATATATATATATATATATATATATATATATGCGGCCCGCCAATAGCTTTACATTTGTCAATGCGACCCTCCGCACGAAAAGTTTGCCCACCCCTGGTCTAGGGAATTCTCGAAAATCAACGCTTGTACTTCACCTCCACAGCTGCAGAGTTTTCTTGTCTGCGTTTTCTGTCTAGTTGGATGCAAAGTGAAAAGGATGTGCAGAAATCTGTTGGCACTTGTACCCACTCCTCGCCAGGTTCTAAGTCCTCAAGTGAACACACCTGTTGAAGAATGTCTTCGGGTTGACCCATCCACGACCGTCCTCTTATTAACCTGCTGCCCTTCACCTTCATAATTTCACTATGCAGTGGATGTTGTGTGTTTGCGTTAACTCTGAGGTAGGCGCGAGCTCTGCAGACTTG
The DNA here is from genome assembly GCA_014155875.1 of Cepaea nemoralis. NCBI lineage: Eukaryota > Metazoa > Mollusca > Gastropoda > Stylommatophora > Helicidae > Cepaea > Cepaea nemoralis. The sequence goes on along the minus strand of JACEFZ010003627.1, from coordinate 86,843 downwards.
TATTCTGTCTTCAATGGTGGAAAATCAAGGCGGTAGCGCATCGCCCTGCATGCTGTATCTCTTGTACATCCAAGAATAATGCGCATAGCTTCATTCTGTATACTTTCCATCCTTTCTATCAACTTACGGCTGAGAGTCAGGATTGGGATAGCATACTCAAAAACAGATATGACCAGCCATTCGTATAGAAGACATAGATGGCGCTGCTCACAGTTTGCTGCCGCCATCAGCCGCATCGCAGCCACCCCCGCTTGGCCTTTGTTATCACCTGTTCTTTGTGTTCATTGTAAGCAAGGCTTCGATCAAACCTTATCCCCAGGTAATTCATTGCATGCGATCTTTCCACCGTCTCTGAACACAGATTTACAGTTGGTGTTGGAGTGTGCCTTTGTTGGGTTGACAATTTCCCCAGCCTCAACACACCAAGTACTTATGCAATTGAGTTCAGTTTGTAGTATCAACTTTTATCAACTTGTATCAACTTTTATTTAACCCAAGACCTCTATCAGATGGGGGGGGGGGGGGGGGGGGGGGGGGCCTTCGATCAAACCGTATCCCCAGGTAATTCATTGCCTGCGTTCTTTCCACCGTCTCTGAACACATATTTACAGTTGGTGTTGGAGTGTTGACAATATGATTATTCAACGAGAACCAAGTCACTGTTGCCTTTGTTGGGTTGACAATTGCCCCAGCCTCAACACACCAAGTACTTATGCGATTGAGTTCAGTTTGTAGTATCAACTTTTATCAACTTGTATCAACTTTTATTTAACCCAAGACCTCTATCAGATAGGGGGGGGGGGAGAGAGAGAGAGAGAGAGAGAGAGAGAGAGAGAGAGAGAGAGAGAGAGAGAGAGAGAGAGAGAGAGAGAGAGAGAGAGAGAGAGAGAGAGATCAACAGACGATCAGACACCAATCTACCTGATAATGTTTGTTTTTTTAAATTTTAATAATGATCCAAGACAAAGAATCATTGGCTTTCGATAGAAATCTTACATAGAATGTAATGTGATATTAATTCGTCTTCCTCTCAGAACCAGTCCTCATAGCAGGTGATACACAGATAAGGACAATAGCTTCCAAAGGTAGATAGTAAGCTATTGGTTTTGACACGCCACAGGACGATGAAAAGATGAATTTCACTAAACTCCCCGAGTATGGAGCAAAACGATTTCTATTCGCCCGTAGAGTTAGATTTAAAGTAAGCTCTTGAGATAGTCTACCTTTTGCAAGCTTCAGGATATTAAAAACTCAAGAAATCTACTAAACAGAATGTTGAAAGACCTTTAGCTATTTTACAATCCAGCCTACCTAACGGTTAACCAAGTATGGCACAATGAACTGACAGATCTTTCATTCATAGGTAAAAGGATTTGTAGATCTGGATAACCACCTAGGATGATACATTATAGGCTTACCTTGCTGACAGAACAATCCTCCTATATGGAACTGGTCAGTTTTTCAAATACTCTTACATAGAATTTTCCAATTTTCCTCAAACACGTAGACTGTCCATCCCTTTCTTAGAACACAAAGCAACTGATAAGGGTTAGCAACTAACAACCCTGATCTCACATATATCACAGTCAGGGCTCAGTGAAGGAGAGAAAAACATCGGAGATTTTCTACTCTAGCATGATTCAAGCTAGCTTAAAGAGAGACATACACGTATAATATACGTATATCAATTTAATAATTATAGGATATATAAAATAATATGATTTATTATTGATCGATGTTACAGAGGAAATTACGACATGAATGTAATTCAGCAGACTCGAGAATTGCTGATTCCGTGACACTTTGATTTATATTTCTTTTCTTTACTTCTATGAGATCCCCTGGGTATCTGTCAATTTCGAAACAATGTATTCTCTAGTGAATTTAAGCACACAATCCACACAAGAATAGGTTAGGTGAGTTACTGCCTGTGATATGTGGCTGCATCTCGGAGCATGCAGCAGAGCTACGTATGACATGACGTACATAGATTAATCATATTGTTGCTGAAATACATAACATACATAGTATGATTAGCCTTGGGATAACACGTGCTTCACATTCGGAAATTATGTGTATTTAAGCAATTTTACGTTCAGTAGTTTGCCATGTGCCATGACTCAGTGTAATAGTCATGGCATAATAAAATATGATCACTCCTAAGTGCGTGAAAAACGCTGATCATGAGCAGCGTGACACACGCCGAGAAGTCACTGAGACAGAAACAAGATCCGTCAAGGTATCTGGGGTAATCATTCAATCTGCGAGCCACATTTTGAAGACAGCAATGATCATGAATAGTGCGGCCTGTGTTTTAGAATTTTATTTAAATCTGGTTGTGATTGAATGTTAATGTGATCGTTTATTAATTGTACGACGTATATATGAAACTTGTGGAAATTAAGAAATGAAACAAAGAAAAAGGAACCCGTCTCATGTAATGATTCATTTTAAATTCGTAGACCTGTTGTGGTGCTCACTGATAATACAATCCTATGGTCTAATCTCTGTAGACCAATATTTATTATATTTAGAGATCAAAAATAATGCAGATGGACAATGCAAGGAAGCAAGTTCTAATGCAACTTTCTGGATCCTGATGAAGAATAACTTGTCAAGATGAAGGCAGCGAGCCAGAAAAAGAAAAGTAAAAACCACGGCGTTAAAAAACCCTAAATAGACGCGTCATCGTGCTGTTTGAAAAAAAAAAAAAATATATATATATATATATATATATATATATATATATATATATATATATATATATATATATATATATATATAGAGAGAGAGAGAGAGAGAGAGAGAGAGAGAGATGAGGGAAGTCAATAAGTAAGTCACAAATAGCTGTAGAAAATAACTAAATATGATAACAACTTGAAACCAGTTTATTTTTATGCATGCATTGTCCCGTTATTTCTCAACATAATTTCCACCTGCATTGATGCATTTGTCTCATCGTTTTATCAGTCCTCCCAAACCGATTGGATAGAACTGCGTGCTCAGTTTTCTTAACCATGTTTTAACTTCGCATTCACCTTCGGCGTCATTCGCGAAATGTCTCCCGCCAAGATGGGTTTTCAATGGACCAAAAAGGTTGAAATCGCTAGGGGCTAAGTCAGGTGGATGTTCCTGAACTTCCCACCTCAGTTGGGTAATTTTCTCCTGAGTTAATCGAGCCGTATGTGGTTTGGCATTGTCACGAAGAAGCAACACTCCTCCAGTCAGCAGTCCTGGATGTTTTCTTCGAATTGCACCATGAAGCATCGATAGAGCTTCACAGTACGATTCAGAATTCACATTGTCACCTTTCTTTTTGAAATTGGTTAACATCACTCCTCTAAAATTCCAGAACACTGTCAGCATAATCTATCCTGCTGATGGCGTACCTTGATTTTTTGGACACAAGGCGAAGACGGATGTTTCCATTGCATTGAAGCACGCTTTGATTCGGGCTGGTAGTCAGCAAAAACAGGAAGCATTTCTTTATTAATTTCCATTTCAGGCAGTCCTTTTGTCCACAAAAAAGCACAACAGCACGTTGCTCTTTGGTTGTACACTCCGTAATTACAGTTGCCATTTTGTTTATGCGCTGCGCATGCGCATGAGACACCTAGCGCCACCTGACGAACGGGAATATAAAGTTCGATGTTGCTGTCACCTAATGACACTTGTAGAAAACACCAACAATATTTACCTGCCACCCCACAGAACTGAGTGATTTACTTATTGACTCACCCTCGTAAGTATATATATATATACGGCATCTCTCCTTTGTTATATATATAGTCGACAGATATCCTCATTGCACATCGAAACATTCAGTCCATAAGTACTCGGATCCCCTCCTCAGCAAATCCCGCAGCGTGTAGCCGCTAACGACAGCAGTTCTGTGTTGGTTTATCAATCTTCTTTGGCTTCCTGCGTAGTGTTCTTGTTTGGCAATACCTCTTTTAATTTGCTGTTCTCGTCGTCTAAGCATGTTTGTAGATTCACGGTTATCACTTGGTTCTGGCAAAAGTCTTACTTCTCGAAGCGCATTCAGAATGTCGGCCTGGTACATGGCGCGTCCGCCCTCCACAGTAGCCTTTCCTGCGAGCTTGTCGTGTATATGCTGTTCAGAAAGCAAGCTCTCTCTCTCTCTCTCTCTCTCTCTCTCTCTCTCTCTCTCTCTCTCTCTCTCTCTCTCTCTCTCTCTCTCTCTGTCTCTCTCTGTCTGTCTGTCTGTCTGTCTCTCTCTCTCTCTCTCTCTCTCTCTCTCTCTCTCTGTCTCTCTCTCTCTCTCTCTCTCTCTCTCTCTCTCTCTCTCTCTCTCTCTGTATATATATATATATATATATATATATATATATATATATATATATATATATATATATATATATATATATATACAGAGGCCGTCTCCCTAGTCGAGGGGTTAGCAGCTTTCTCTGCAAACCCGAATACTCACGTGGGTGACGTGAGCGCACGAGAATTGGAAGCGGTTCGAGTCGCGCCAGTGACTTATGAGAGTATGGAACAGGTCGCTCAGAAAGTCGTGACGTGCTGATGAGCGTAATCTAGCTGAAGAATCAACATACAGCTGAAAGATGCTGATGTTGACCGCAATATCCTGAAACAGGATGGAAACGCCGAAAAAAAAAATATATACAGAGAGAGAGAGAGAGAGAGAGAGAGAGAGAGAGAGAGAGAGAGAGAGAGAGAGAGAGAGAGAGAGACAGACAGACAGACAGACAGACAGAGAGAGAGAGAGAGAGAGAGAGAGAGAGAGAGAGAGAGAGAGAGAGAGAGAGAGAGAGAGAGAGAGATGGGGGATTTCTGTACAGCCGACGGCGCATACCATCGAAATAAGCACAAATCCATCTGCTTCCATTTAAATCGCCCGCGGCTGATTTGGAATCCTTGACTCGGTATGTCGGGAATTGTGAAATGACGTTTCACTAACCCCCTATGCCAAATATACAACATTAATACTGGTAGTACGTTATGTATCAAGCGGGCGGGTTGGCAGAATTGTTAGGAAATAGCGCTGACAACGACTCGAGCGCTGTCGGGCGACGATTCGATACCTGGGCTCGTCGCTCGCTACAGGAGGGGAAAAAAGTAACGACCTTTTCCTCCGTGCATTCAGGCCTAGAAACGATGATGGTTCCAACATATCCCAGACTCGTAGTAACTTGCTTCTTGGGGAACTTGTTTTTTGTATTTCTTGTTATTTACGGACCAGGCTGACATTCTGAATGCGCTACGAGAAGTAAGACTTTTGCGAGAACTAAGTGATGACTGTGAATCTACAACCATGGCCAGACTGCGAGAATAGCATATTAAAAGAGGGGTGGCCAAACAAGAACACTACGCAGGAAGCCAAAGAAGACTGATAAACCAACACAGAACTGGTGTTAGCCGCTACACGCTGCGGGATTTGTTGAGGAGGGGATCCGAGCACTTATGGACTGAATGGTTCGATGTACAATGAGGATGATCTGTCGACTAACTAACTAACTAACTATCTTGTTATTTACGAGCTGCGTTCCAGAAAATTAAAAGTAAGCGATCAATAAGTATCATTGAATGTAAGGAAGAGAGTGCTGACGTGCTATATATATGTAGCTGTATGGCAGTGAATCTTGGAATGTATACGAACAAATTAGGAAGAGCTTGGAAGCAACAGAGATATTGTTCCTTAGACGAATGTTGCGAATTCATTGGACAACCAGAGTAACTAACGACGATTGCCTGAAACAGACTTATGAAACTAGAATATTATATGTTTTTTTTTGTTGGCGTATCCTTTGCAGGACATCGCTGTCAACAGCATATTTCAGCTGATTGTTGATTTCTTGTCAAGTTTACGCTCAGTAGTTTGCCATTGCTTTCTGAACGACCGGCTCATTTATCCCGCAAGTCACCAGCGCGGGTAGAACCGCTTCCAATTCTCGCGAGCTGCGAGACCCTGCGTGGATAAATGGGATTACGGAGAAAGTCGTGTAACCCCTCGGCCAGAAAGACCGGCAGAATATTATATACAACAATAAAAAAGTGACAGACAGCTTTCTTTGGTCATGTGATGAGGAATTCACGACGACTGGAAAGATCGAGGGGAAGAGAGGCAGAGGTCGACTAAGAGAAATGATGCTAGATGGATTGAGACGGTGGCATGCAGCAAGGCTGATTCAGAACACCAAAGACCGAGATATGTGGAGAGACATGAAGGCCTACGCCAGCTGGCATGGCACTTGATGATGATGATGATGATGATTTACGAGTTAAGGCTGATTAATCTTTATTTGTAAATGAGCCGGATCTCTGGCGAAGGGGTTTCGAATGTAATTCGTATTCCTTGCACACCACGTTCGAAACACAGCTGAGGGCGATTTGAAAAGCGACCGCATTGCGTTGGTGTCCTTTCAAAGATATGAGTGCCGGTCATTCAAACAGCAATGGCAAACTGCTGGACGACGTAAACTAACCAAGAAATCACAAACAGCCAAAAAATGTTGGGGTTGACTGCCACGTACAGTGAAGAAGATGCAACTAACTAACTTGTAAAGGATAAGCATTCAGTTTCAGTTAAGTGTTTTTCGCACTAAATTTGAGCTAGTGTAAAGGTCGATAAACAACATGTCTTCATTAATGTTTATGTCCAATGTTGGCTTGGAACCAAAAAGTAAGGGGACGATGAATGATGTTGCGAAACATATCAGCAAGCCCTCGGATAATTACTTGCAGCAATGAGATAAACATTTATTAGTGTAATTGCGCTGACAGCGGTAAAGCCAACATCATCAAGCGGCTTGTATACTGTCGAGGGAGATCAAATTGCGTCACATTTCGCTGCTAAACATCAAGCAATTAGAAACATAATTAACCATGATATCGCTGGTAATATTATGAGCCTGGTCGGATGCCTAGGCTCGTCGATTGTCCAATTGAGGGAAAAGATTGGCCATCTATTCCTGCTCCCTCACAAGCCTACAACAGGCTATCACATCACAGATCCGTAGTGGGATACTATTTCGGGGTAAATGGTGTCACAAAAATCGTAAATAAGAAAGGGAATAATGTAAGGGGGTTTAAGTTTGGATGTAAGCGTTGTTTGTGCGAGGAGGGCTGTGTAAAGGCAAGCGTTGGAAGCGTTTATAATGAGTTAGTTAGTTAGTTAATTAGTTAGTTAGTTAGTTAGTTATTTAGTTAGTTGGTTGGTTGGTTGGTTGGTTGGTTGGTTGGTTGGTTGGTTGGTTAGTCGAGGTTCCAACTTCACGGCAACGGGTCGTCCCCATTATGCTCCACTCCTGTGCCAGTGAATATCTCACAAAATGCTCCCCACTGTCTAATGTGAAAAGTGGAATAGGCAGGAGTCTCGGAAATCCAACAGCCCGCACAGGAACACTGTGCATAATGCCGCCGCCAGAATGCCAACAAAACATTAATCCACGAAAACCACAGTTAATAGTCGATGGACTCGGCAGTCACCAGAAAGACCTCATTGACTCGGGTTTTTCTCGCATGGCTCGGTCTTTTACCGCAGGGCGACCCGCCGAAAGTGTCGCACAAAGCACGAACTCCGCAGCTTTAGCGCCGACTCCCAGGAGTCTCCTAAAAAATGCACTCGTGAACCGAAAGGGCAAATCAGTCAATTCAGCAACCGCCGGTAGCCATTGTTCCGAACATGCAGGTCACGGTACAGGACAGATGTAAAAGCATTTCACGCGAATTTCACAGCTCACAGTGTCGCCGACGTACTCACTCAGTCGCAGGGCGACGGAATCATGTACTGCCAGTCCAACATGAGGAAAATGCGATTGCAAACCCTAGCTACAAGCATAAACACGCCACAAGCTTAAACGGTTCAACGCCTAACCGCCATGTTGGCGACCGGAAGTTTATAATGAGTGTCTTGTTGGAATGATCTGTTTCTATACGTTGTGATATTTGGTGTGTGTGATGGGGCATTTGTTTAGCTGCTGTGTTGTTGATTGTGTTGATTTTTCAATAGTTGTGTAATATACATTTATACTTATACTTTAGCTGTGTTTGAAAACAGAGAGAGAGAGAGAGAGAGAGAGAGAGAGAGAGAGAGAGAGAGAGAGAGAGAGATGGGGGGGGGGGGGGAGATTAGTAACAAAGGAAGGAAGAGAAAATGAGTCAGACATATAAACTGACAGATAAGGCGACACATACACACACATGGAGAGAGAGAGGGAGGGAGAGAGAGAGAGAGGTTACGATTTGGAAGCAGTTCGCCTTGCGTTGGTATTCATATAAATATATGAGTGCTGGTCGTTCAGAGGGCAATGCCAAACTGCTGGACGTAAACATGACAAGAAATCACAAACAGCCAAAAGATGCTGAGGTTGACTGCCACGTGCTGTGAAGGATACGCAACTAACTTGTAAAGGATAAACATTCAGTTTCAGTTAAGTGTGAAATTATCTAGACTGTTTATTTATGAGAACACGGGCCGGCTTTTTCACACTAAATTTGAGCCAGTGTAAAGGTCGATAAACAACTTGTCTTCACTAATGTTTCTGTCCAGTGTTGGCTCTGAACCAAAAAGAAACCGGACTATAAATGATGTTGCGAAACATATCCGCAAGCCCTCGAATAATTACTTGCAATAATGAGGCAATAATTTGTTAGTTTAATTGCGCTGACAGCGGTCAAGTTAACATCATCATGCGGCTTGTATTTTGTCGATGGAGATCAAGCTTCGTCAAGTTTCGCTGCTAAACATCAAGCAATTAGAAGCATAATTAAACATGATATCGCTGGTAATATTATGAGCCTGGTCGGATGCCTGGACTCCTCGTTTGTCAAATTAAGGAAAAGATTGGCCATCTATTCCTCCTCCCTCACAAGCCTACAACAGGCTATCACATCACAGATCCGTAGTGGGAAACTTTTTTTGTTTGTTTGTTTAGCATATCCTTTACAGGACTTAGCTGTCAACACCAGCATCTTTCAGCTGTATGTTGATCTCTTGGCAAGATTACGCTCAGTAGTTTGCCATTGCTTTCTGAGCGGCCGGCTCAGTATCCCGCAAGTCACGAGCGGGGGTCGAACCGCCTCAGATCTCGCTCTGCTACGAGACTCTGCGTGATAAACGGGATTACAGAGAGAAAGTGTTGTAACCCCACAGCCAGAGAGACAGTGGGAAACTACTTCAGGGTAAATGGTGTCACAAAAATCGTAAATAAGAAAGGAAATAATGTAAGGGGGTTTAAGTTTGGATGTAAGCGTTGTTTGTGCGAGGAGGGCTGTGTAAAGGCAAGTGTTGGAAGCGTTTATAATGAGTGTGTTATTGTGATGTTTGGTGTGTGTGTGTGTGATGGGGCATTTGTTG
>JACEFZ010003627.1:55000-72500 GCA_014155875.1 Cepaea nemoralis | reverse complement strand
AAGTACAGGTTCTATGTAGCACCTCAACACTCTTTTTTCTCGTTGCAATTTTTATTGATCAGTATATTTTTAATCAGCAAAAGACTACCTTCGCCACAGTGATTCTTGTTCTGTTCGCTCCAAAGCACCTCCCATCAGATGTTATGACTGTTCCGAGATAATTTTAAGGCTTCACTTGTTTAAGAATATTCGCAGTTACATGTATATTACATTCGGATATTCTCCTTCTTCCTAGTGATCACCATAATCTGTCTCATCTTACAATTTAATTCTAACCCTGTGTGCAACAACTGCATCTACTAAATGTTGCAGATCCTTTCATTGTCCGCAATCAATACTGTATCATCCGCATATGCAATGATATTGATGTTACCTCCGGCGATGATGATTCCTTTCATACCTTCTATATTTCTGAAAATATTTTAACAGTAAAGCGAAAAAAGATCTGGAGACATTACACATCCCTGACTCACACCACTATTTATAGGCTGATAGTGACCTACTTCATTATCAATCTTTAAGGCAGCTTGTTGTTCCCAATATATGTTTTTCACAAGTCTAAGGTTTTTCCCGACAATTTGTAGATGTGAAAGCATATTAATCATGCTGACATGTCTTACTTTATCAAAAGCCTTTGTGTAGTAAATAAAGCAAAGATGTAGGGAACAGACCAAGGGGAAGACCAAGAATTAAATACCTGGATGGCTTGGCCAGTGGCATGGTCAAGACAGAAACACGGAGCTGATCCACGACTCTGGTGATCGAGTCAGATGGCAGAACATGACCGCCCACGCTTATTGGCATGGCACATAATAAATGAATGAATGAATGAAGGTCGTGAGCTCGATTCCAGGCTGCGTCATTCCGTTCACGAGTGCAGTTTTCTTGGAGACTCCTGGGGGTCGTCGCTGAAGCTACGGAGCTCGTGCCTTGTGCGACGCTTTCGGCAGGACTCCCTGTAGATAGAGACCGAGCCATATGGGATAAAACCCGGTGAAATTAATTCGATCTCCTTGCCTCGTAACCCTGTTATTAACAAATGATTGTGCTTACCAAATAGCAAGGTATCAAAGTTACTTGCTTTGTCTTTTGTTTAAAAAAAGTTAGTTGCATATCCTTTACAGGACGTGGCAGCCAATACCAGCATTTGTTGCTGTTGTGTTCCCTTGGCAAGCTTACGTTCAGTAGTTTGTTGCCTTTTGTAATACAAGTATAATAAACGTAAAGGACCCCTTTAACCACCTAATCAGATTCGGCACCAAAACAACAGCAGGTTGGGAACAAACAAAAATGAATGGCGAAAAAAAGAAGTATTGGTGTATCACAGTTATGGCTTTCAAAGTTTTTAATATCGTAGTGGACATGTTGTATCATAATGCAATGATAACATTTCGGCGATGTATAATCCCACGGCAGTTACAGGGACATTTTAAGACGATTAATCATCCCATGGCATTTAATCAGCTAAAGATACCAAGAGGCATATCTGTAGAGACCAAACGGCACTCATTGGCTATGTGGTCAGTGTCACACTGACCGTTTTTACTTCCCAAGACATTCTTGATGTCCATTTTATGTTGGACCGGCCTAAAAGTCTAGGTAAATTTTTTTTTAATCTGATTTCGTCCGCTGCGGATCGAACTCGTGAGCACCATATCGGCAGGCGAGTGTCCAGTCACTACGCTACCGAGAATCCCTTGATGTTATAATAATGCTATATGGAGGAGTTATTTGGGGGTGCGAGGTGCGTATCTGGCTCGAGCGCGCCCGGTTTGATTCATTGTTTAGACGGTGGGCGTTGTTACGAAATAAGAAAACGATGATTTATTTCCACATACCAGATCCTTGTGGAGTGGTTCGGATGTCTATGCTCATGGGATAAGACCCAACCAAAATAAAAAACTGAGAGGCTATGTGTGCACGTTAAAAATCCCTCGACATATGTAAATCGAAATGAGCAAGCCGCTGGACGGCGAAATCTCATACTAGTGAAACAAGACTGGCGAGTGTGCATTTGTGAGTGCTTGTGTGCATGTGTGTGAGTGCGTGTGTGCATTTGTGTGAATGCGTGTGTGCATGTGTGTGAGTGTGTTCGTGCATTTCAATATTTAAACAGTTAGTTGCAAATCATATACAGGACGTTGCAGTCGACCCCAGAATTGTTTGGCTCTTTCTGATTTCTTGCCAAGTTTACTCAGTAGTTTTCCATTGCTTTCTGAACGACAGGCACTCATACCTGTATGAAACCAGCGCAAGGCGGTCTGCCGCAAATCGCCGGCAGCTGTGTTTCGAACCGTGTATGATGGATGATTGCGAATTGCGTTTATCACCATATAATAATTCCGTGAGCATAACGAGTACAGGCGGCCGGTTATTTGTGTGGGCACAAGACTATGTTGATAATTCCCTGAAACGCCCCTGGCACAAAACGATGTTGATAATTTCCAGAAACACCCCTAGCAAAAAACAATGTTGATAATTCTCTGAGACGCCCCTGGCCCAAACCATGTTGATAATTCCCTCAGACGCCTCTGGCAGAAGACCATGTTGATAATTCCCTGAGACTCCCCTGACACAAGATCATGTTGATAATTCCCTGAGATTCCCCTAACTCAAGATCATGTTGATAATTCCATGAGACTCCATGACACAAGACCATGTTGATAATTCCCTGAGACGCCCCGGGAACAGGACCATGTTGATAACACCCTGACACAAGATGATGTTAATAACCTCAGAGACGTCCCTGACACAAGACCATGTTGATAATTCATTGAGACGCCCCCGGCACAAGATCATGTTGATAACCCCCTGACACAAGATGATGTTAATAACCTCAGAGACGTCCCTGGCACAAGACCATGTTGATAATTCCCTGAGACTCCCCTTACTTAAAACGATGTTGATAACCCTCCGAGACGCCCCCTGACACAAAACGATGTTGATAACCCTCTGAGACGCCCCTGGAACAAGAGGATGATGATAGCCTCTTGGGATTATAATCATTCTTTATCCTCATTCAATGCTATGCAGAGTAAGGTATCATTGTAAGTCTGAAATAGAATCCGCAAAGCCTTCTAACATAATACTATGCATTGATGATTCAAACAGTCAGTTTGGTGTATCTGTATTCCCAACACCATTTATCACACGGCATAAAGTGAAACTGGTTGTGTTGACGTGTGTCCATTATTTAGGCCGCTAGGTGGTCATAGTAAACAGTGTTTACCAAATCTGGTTTATGTTCGGTGATTTTTTTTTTAGCAGTGCTGTTTGATTGTGATATCAAAGAGAAAGGTGACACCAAAATGTGAAATGGAAACAGAAGGGAAAATTATTAATCAAGTGGATGTTTTTTGTTTTTTTTTGGTGCATATATCCCTTACAGGACGTTGCAGTCAACATCAGAATTTTTCAGCTGCTGTTGATGTACTAGGCAAGATTACGCTCAGCAGTTTGCCATTGCTTTCTGAGCGACCGGCTCACATAACCCGTAAGTTACCAACGCGGCGAGAACCGCTACCGATTCCCTCGCAGGTTACGTTACTCACGAGAATATACGGGATTACGGAGAAGGACGTTAACACCTAGGCCAGGGAGACCGGCCTAGGGGCAATTATAACATCAGATTGAAGGTGCACAACAGTGATTAAGAACAGAATAGGGCAAGCAAAATCTTTCATAAAATGAAAAGTATTTTATGTAATAACTCACTGTCATTGAATGTAAGAAAGAGAGTGCTGAAATGCTACATATAAGCTATTTTGCTGTATGACAGTGAATATTGACATATAAATAAACAAATTAGAAAGAGCTTGGAAGCAACAGAGACACGTTTTGAGAATTTCTTTGACAGACAGATTAACTAACAACGACTGCCTGAAAGAGGCTAATGAAACTCGAACGTTATACACAACAATAAGCGAGAGACAAAAGCTGTCTTTGGTCATGTGATGAGAAGAGAGGCATTCGAGAATATCGTGACAACTGGACAGATCAAGGGGAAGAGAGGCAGACCAAGAAAAATGCTGGGTGGACTGAGACGGTGGTATTGAGGAATATCATCAGCAGAGTTGAACCAGAACACCAAAGACCGAGATCTGTGGCGAGACATGCACGTGAACACCAGCTGGCAGGTCATTTGATGATAATGATGATGTTTTGTATTGATTGGTCACATATTTGTCTAAAAGTACCGGAGAGTTTGAGAAATGTCCCGTCACGCCCAAGGAAACATCCCCTCTGTACTCTTGGCGTTGGAGGGTGGAAAAGGCGCCATGCAGTGGAAAAACTCAGTCCTTGGGAACCCAGTATCCACGGAAGTAAGTAGATACCTCTGTAGTGTCCTTTGTTGATAGCGAGAGCACCACAGAACAGAGTACTCAATTAACCTGGCAATTTAAAAGGATGGTAAAAAAGTCGCTTAAAAGTCGACAAGGTCAACTTCATTGCACCGGGTTTTATCCCATATGGCTCGGTCTCTTTCCGCAGCGCGGAAAGCGTCGCACAAAGCACGAACTCCGTAGCTTTTAGCGACGACCCACAAGAGTCTCCGAAACATTTAACTCGTAAACCGAAGGACGCGGCCCGGAATTAAACCCACAACCTTCGGAGCACGAGTCAAACGGCTTGTCAAAAGGATGGTAAAGGCCAATGACGTCTTTCATAGCCGTCGGGAGACCCAGGTTCAAATCCTCGGTAAGGTGTGGATTTTGTTTTCTGTTGGAGAGGAAAATAAGACCCTAAACTGCACAATTCGCGGCGATTGCACCAGCCAGGCACCTTTAATTCGTCGACGGGTTCTACACCGCTGGGCAAGTAGATGACTGTGGCGTGGATGTGGAAATCAAAGGTGAACTACATTATACCTCGCAAGCACCCGGCAAGGTTAACCCGGTCAACAAACAACCGGTGAAGTCGAATATGTCGGCCTAAGGGCGCAAATAAACATGGCACAGCGCAATTACTTCTGAAACAACACTCGGGATGAACACAGAAGAAGAAGATTATCTTGCAAGCCAGATAACATGAAAACGATCAAGAATCTGTATCGTCACTCGGAAACTAAGATACGTTTCCCCTCGACCGTGTCGCTGTGGCTTGGAAAGAACCGTGATGGAGGTCGTGGCTCCAAGAAGAAGAAGAGGTACAACAGAACGATGATAGATGGACACACTACAGTGTAGATACCATAGACATGCGGGAGAAATGGGAAGATAGATAGACACATCACAGTGTAGATGCCATAGTCATGCGAGAGAAATGGGGAGATAGATGGACACATCACTGTGCAGATACCATAGACATGCGAGAGAAATTGGAAGATAGATGAACACATAATAGTGTAGATACCATAGGAATTAATTAATTAAGAGGTGTAAGAGGGGGTGGAATAGGAGAAAGTATATGATGATGAGAAGGAGGAAGAGGCCGATAAGTCGAAGGCGTAAGAGGATGAAGAGGAGGAGGGGAGGTAGAGGAGAAGGAGGAGGAGGAAGAAGAAGAAGAAGAAGAAGAAGAAGAAGAAGAAGAAGAAGAAGAAGAAGAGAAGAAGAAGAAGAAGAAGAAGAAGAAGAAGAAGAAGAAGAAGAAGAAGAAGAAGAAGAAGAGATGGAATAAGAGGAAGAGGATGAGGAAGATGGTAGAGAGGAGGAGGGGGCGAAGAAGAAGAAAAACAAGAAGAATAAGAACAAGAAAAGAAGACAAAAGCAAGAAGAAAAAGAAGAACAACAAGAAAAAGAATAAGAGAAAAAAATAAGAAGAACAAGGACAATAAGAATCAAAAGGAGAACAATAATAAGAAGAACGAGAGCAAGAGGAACAAGAAATGAAACGCAAGAAAAAAGAACAAGAAAAACAAGAGCAAGAAGATCAAGCGCAAGAATAATTAAAAAAAACAGAATAAGAAGAACAAGAGGAAGAACATAAGAAGAACAAAGAGAAGAACAGGAAGAATAAAAGCCAGAAGAAAATACCAAGAAGTACAAGACCAAAAGCAAGAAGAACTAGAAGAACAAGAGCAAGAATAACAAGGAGAAAAGGGAGAACAAAAACAAGAAGAAAAAAAAAGAAGAAGAACAAGAAGAACAAGAACAAGAATAACAAGAATCACTATCTCCATAAATATTTCCATTCTCTGTGAACATATCTCCAAAGCATGCCCTTATTTTTTAAACATTACAAACATGTTGACTGCGCATCTTCCTTTAAGCTACCGTCACTTCGCGCCGCACCACTACCGCACAGTTTGTGAATTATCTCTCTAGTTAACAAAACATAGAAAGTCCTCTCTAATACAAATCTATGCGCATTAAACACTCTCTAATCTAACATCTAATTTGCTTGGTCGACAGTACGTAATCGATTGTGCTCCATTGATTTTTTACTGTGTTAAAATGTTTGCTGTCTTATCGTGAACATTGTTTTATTCAAAGTTGACGTTTGCATTTGTTATCACCGCAGTCCTGATAATTATAATTGTTGTGTTGGCTTAAAGAGCATTAAAGGGTGTAAAAAACACACAATGTAAGAGACTCTTTAATATGTTATCCAGAAGATTGTCAACATCCAACTGTCGTAAACAGAGCCTTACTACATGTTAAGACAGCTGAATATTTTGTCTATCTAGAATAACCGGCACTCCTAGCGGTTATATAGTCAATATAATGCCGGACTTATCAATCAATCATGTGCCATGCCGGAAAGCGTGGGTGGTCATGAATCGTCATTTCACTCGATCACCAGAGTCGTGGATCGGCTCAGTGTTTCTGTCTCGTCCATGCCATGTGGCCAAGCCATCCAGGTATTTTCCTCTCGGTCTTCCTCTTGGTCTGTTCCCTTCGATCTTGCCAGTTGTCACTAAGTTCTCCAATCCATTTCTTCTCATAACATGTCCAAAAAATTTTGACTGTCTACGTCTAATTTCTCTAATCAAGTTTACGAGTTTCATGTGTCTCCTGTAGTACTTGGTCATTGGTTTTTCTATCTGTCCATGGTATTCTTTGCATTTTCCTCAGAAACCACATTTCTGCAGCCATCAGATGTTTTTCAGCTTGACTGCATGCACATTGTCCAACTTTCACTTCCATACAAAAGAACAGGCTCTATGTATCCCCTCAACACTCTTTTTCTCGTTTCAATTGACATCTTTTTATTGGTCAGAATGTTTTTCATCTTGCTAAAGGCTACTTTCGCCATGGCGATTCTTGTTCTAATCTCTTCAAGGCATCTCCCATCAGATGTTATGACTGTTCCGAGATAATTGTATCGATTCACTTGTTGAAGAATATTCCCATTTACTTGTATATTACATTGTGGTACTTTTTCATCCTAGTGACGACCATAACCTGTGTCTTTTTACAATTTAATTCTAACCCCAGTTGCTCACTGTGTACAACAACCGCATCTACTAATTGTTGAAGATCCTGCGCATTGTCTGCAGTCAGTACTGTATCATCTGCATATCTAATGTTATTGATGTTTCGTCCTCCAATGCTGATTCCATTTATATCTTCTACATTTCTGAAAATATTTTCACTGTACAGGGAAAAAAGATCTGGAGACATTACACATCCCTGCCTAACACCTCTCTTAATAGGCTGATATTATCCCACTTCATTATCAATCCTTATGGCAGCTTGTTGTTTCCAATATATGTTTTTTATAAGTCTAATGTCTTTCCCATCAATTTGTAGATCTGCAAGCATATCCACCATCTTGACATGTCTAATTCTATCAAAAGCTTTTGTGTAGTTAATAAAGCAAAGATGTATATCCTTGTTACTTCTATAGCACTTTCAATAACCGTTCGCAGCATATACACAGCATTTACTGTACCCTTTCCTTCTACAAACCCACATTGTTCTTCCCCTATTTCAGGTTGTAATTTCTTCCTCACTCTTTGCATGATAATTCGTTAGCAAAATCTTTGTGATGTGACTCATTATACTAATTGTTCTATGTTGATCACATTCCATGGCTCCTGATTTCTTTGGGATTGCAATAAATACAGAGTTAATAATTCAGAAGGTTATATATCATTGTCATATAATGTGTTCAGCGGTCTGGTGACTTGATCTAGTCCAAATTCTTCTAAAGCTTTAATCATTTCTGTTGTGATGTTATCTGCACCGGGGGTGTTGCAAGCTTTCGTATGCTTAAGAATATTTCGAACCTCCATCTTCAAAATTGTTGGACCTTCATTATTAAATCTAATATCATACTGTTCCTCTCTGTTATCCTCATAAAGGTTTTTCACATAATCTGTCCATACATGTATAATCGTAACCTTTTTCTATTATGATTTTGCCATCTTTAGTTTTTAGACAGCCTGTTGATGTACTTGTTCTTTTATTAGTAATTTCCTGAATTCTTTTGTGCATTAATTTGGTATTTTGACTGTTCTGTTGTTTTTCAATTTCTAAGCACTTTTCCGCAAAGCAATGCTTCTTTTGCCTCCTTACATAATATTCTGACTTGTCTGTGGATTTCTTCATATTTGGCAGAATTATATTTGTTCAGTCTTCTTGTTTCCATGAGGTGTAAAATTTCTTCAGTCATCCATTTCTTACGACCCACCTTCTTTAATGACCAACTTGCCAAAATTAAAAATTTCCTTGACGAAAACACAAGAAAGATATTCTATACTTCTCATATACAAACACATATTGAGTACTGCTCCACAGTCTGGGATGGATGCTCCAAATCAATAACAAAACGCCTATATTCAACTCAGAAAAGGGCAGTGCGTTATAATGGTGAAAAGCTACCGACAATTCTAACCTATATAAACGTCTCCGGTTACTGCCACTCCATAAGCGCCTGCTTTTTAATAAGACCAAAACTAATTCACAAAATCCTATTCAAATGCTCCAAGCTAACTTTGGCCATTGGTTAAATATAACGCTAGACATAGCGAACGACTAAATATACTTCATGTCCCTAAACCTAGGATACACTTATATAAAACAAGCTTAGCATACTCTGCCCGCTCAGTTGTGGAACAATCTTCCACAAGAAATCAAAGACACCACCAATCATGATACATACATTCGCAACCTGTTTGAACACTACCTAGTACAGACTACATGCCCCCATAACAAACAACACAAAAAGACCATAATGGTAACTTATCTCAAACGACAACTAGCCAAAAAACATTCCCTTATGTATGGCACGTTACACCCTCCTTAGGTATTTATAATGCCCATGTTAAACACTGCCTCAGTGAGTCATTTGTTATTGATTATTTTTCATTCGTTTTAATGTTCTTTTGTTGTCAAAAGTTGCTTCATAAGTGATGTTGAATGAAAGAATGTATGAGAGGAAATAGAGAAGAAGGGCAGAATGTCAGACGGGCCTGCGTGCCCAATTCTTAACCCTTTGAAAATAAAGACTTATTATTATTATTATTATTATTATTATTATTGGAATAGTTGATTCTGCAGCCAAACTGATTGAATTATTCAACATTTTCCATTGATCATCCACATCCTGGAATAGGATCTCTAGATCAGACAATATATCAAATCTGTTCTGTACTTCTATGTTGAATTTGTTTTGTATTTGCTTGTCATTACTCAATGTACACAAATCATATTTAGTGTTTCCTGTTATATACTTGTCTTTCTTCAACGTTATCCTCAATGTTCCTTTAAGTAATCTGTGGTCACTGTAACAATCAACACTGGGAACTGTTTTTGCTATTATTAACGCGTTTCTAAATATTCTGCTAATCAGAATATAGTCAATCTGGTTTCTAATCCTGTTATCGGGACTCCTCCATGTCCATAATCTTCTAGGGTGTTGCTTAAACCAGGTGTTTCCTACAATCATTTCCTGTTCTTTTGCCCACTCTACGAATCTGTATCCTCTGTCACTTCTCTCTCCTAAACCATAGTTTTCTACTGTGTATCTACCACCTTGATTTCATACTTTTGCATTGAAGTCACCTAATATGATGTTTATTTCTGAATATTTACATTCTTTAAGGCAGACTCTATGTCATTATAAAATTCCTCTACACTATCTTCACTGGATTCTCCTGTTGGGGCATATACTTGAAAAACATTTATGTTAAAAGGTCTGCCACTTAATTTAACTAGTAGAACTCTGTCCGTCACTGCCCAATATCCTTGAACAGATTTTGATGTTTACCGGTCTAAAATAATTGCCACTCCCCTTTGACGATCTTCACCTTCCAGAATAAATAAATTCTAAAATCTGCATCTATCTTCATGCCTGCTCCTACCCGTCTCGTTTCGCACATCCCTAAAATATTAATTTTTCTCTTTCCAGTTTCTTGTTTTATGTTCTCTAATTTGTCGTCGTCGTTTAAGGTCCTAACATTCCATGTTGCTAATTTTAATATCTCTGTCCTTGTGTTGCGATGATCAGTCTTTAGGCGAATCATAATGTACTAGGCACTTTTAAAGAGGTAGTTTGCCGTTGCTTTCCTCTATGGCAGTGACCATACTGGCCAGATGACGGCAACCATTGTCTCTCGAAAGAGATCCTCTGCCTGCCGTCGCGAAACTTGAGACCATAACTAACAAATATCTGTCGGCTGACCTCAAAGTTTCATCCACCACCTGCCTTCCGTGGCTTCTTTTGAACACTTCCAATAAACGAATACGAAATGACACCACATAATCCACAGAAAAACACTAACCAGCGTAAAACACTAAACAGCGTAAAACACTAAACAGCGTCTCCGAATAATAAACGCATCACGTCGTCGCCATTTGTTTATTGTATGCTGATCATATTCTTCCATGCCGGACTTATTCCTCAACATAAATTTGCGGGAGAGTAGACGAGTATGGTTTCAATCTTGAGGGTTGAAAGATGAGACAGGCAGTGTCAATTCACACTCGTAAATAATTACTAACTGAATGCATACTTAATTACGAGATATCGTGAGGTATATTAACACTCGGTTGGGAATCTTGGACTATTAGTAAACAGGCAAAAACCTACATGGATACCTTTGAGATGTAGTTTTATAGAAGAATGCTGAAAATTAACTTGGCAGTCAAAATGGGCAATGTGGACATGTTGAGGGAAGTTAAGCCGCAAAGAAAACGTATGACACACATCAGAAAAAAGCAGTCATCATTTTTGATCACATTATGAGAAGACAAAAGCTGAAACATGTTGTTACAACAGGACAGAGTTGTGGAAAGAGAGAGAGGAATACATGGATAGAAAATTTTTGAAAGTCTTGTGTCATGGTACGGAAGGGAGTCAGCACACAAATTGATCCATGCCGACGGAAATCGCAATTTGTAGAGAAACATAAATGCCCATGCCAGCTGACAAGGCACTGGATGATGATGATAATGACTGTACAGCACTGTCAGTTTTATAGATGCGTTGGCTGCACTGAATAATAGTTATGTGTTGGACATAACTACAGTGTGTATTTAAAGTCTCAATACACTTTGTATGTAGAACATATTTGAAAAAAAAATTCTTTCTTCTGTTGATACCACCATTTTGTTTGAAGAGCAAAAAAAAAAAGAAAAAACACCAGCTGACGACAGACATTCGCTGCATATTGCTACACGATGGACTGTGGAGCACATTTTTGATGACATAAAGTACTTCATTTTTCAAATGTATTCTACATACAAAGTGTAGTGAGACTTTACAACCACCCTGTAGGTCTGCAGTATTGTTTGTGTTGTAAAGAGTAAATGTAGACAGTTTAACAGAAAAGTTAGTTGCCTGTCTTTTATAGGACGTTTCATTTTCATCGTCGTCATCATTATCAAGTGCCCTGTCAGCTGGCGCAGGCAGTCATGTCTCTCCACAGATCGCGGTCTTTCGTGTTCAAGATCATCCCTGCTGATCATCTTCCTCCATGCCGCTGTTGCACTCCATCCAGCATCATTTCTCAGCCTCTACCTCTCTGTCCCTCAGACTCTCCAGTTCTCACGATGTTTCCTAATGCTTATCTTCTCATTCACGACTCTGGTGATCGAGTGAGATGGCGAAACATGACCGCCTAGGCTTACCGGCATGGCTTATGATAGTAATGCACATGTTAAACAGTTAAAGGAGAATATAACACTGTGCCAACAAACAAATTTAAGGGACATTTTTGGGAACATGCATTTTTCCTGGCATATTTCGCTGGAACTGGTCAGGTACATAGCCAGGGGACTGAGTGGTCCGAGTGTCCGCTCCGACTGCTGGAGGTCCCGGGTTCAAGCCCCAGTGAGGGCCGGGATTTTTGCACGTGGACTTCTAGTAAAAATAACTAAAAACATTTTCCCTGGTCTCTGGGTAGTGAGATCGGACACCCGTGTGTATTGCTGCGTACGTAAAAAATCCCTTGGCAGTTGGAAATCGAAAAAGAATAGCCTAAAGGCACTGCCCGGGCAAAATTTCGAGTTAAAATTTCTACCCAAAGTATTCATGATCCTCGCCGGTGCTACGGAGTTCGTGCACTGAGCTGAATTCTCCGGACTCAGGCTTGCGTTAGTAGTAGAACGGAGCACTTATGGGCTACACCCGTGTGCCAGTGATGTTGATCCGTCGACTAAACTAAACTAAACAGGTGCATACTCATTATCATCAAGTGCCATACCGATAAACGTAGGCGGTCATGTGTCGTCATCATACATGACCACCGTGGATCAGCACTGTGTTCTCATCTCGTTTATGCCACGTAGCCAAGCCATCCAGATACTTGCTTCTCTGCTTTCCTCTTGTTCTGTTCTCTTCAATCTTGCCAGTTGTCACCAAGTTCTCTATGTTATTTCTTCTCATAAAGTGTTCATAAAGACTGTCTACGTCTAATTTATCTAATCAATTTAGAGTTTTCACCTGCTTCTTTTAGGACTTGCTCATTGATTTTTCTGTCTGTCCATGGTATACTGTGCATTCTTCTCAGAAACCACAACTCCACGGACATTAAATGTTTTTCAATTTATCTGCTCAGTATCCACATCTCACATCCATACGTACAGGTTCTATGTAGCACTTCAACACTCTTTTTCTCGTTGCAATTTACATCTTTTTATTGGTCAGTATGTTTTCCATCTTGCAAAAGGCCTTCATCATAGCGATTCTTCTTCTAATCTCTTCAAAGCTCTTCCCATCAGATATTATGACTGTTCCGAGAAAGTTGCATTGGTTCACTAGTTTAAGAATATTTCCACTTATCCGTAAATTACTTTGTGGTATTTCTTTCTTCCTAGTGACGACCATAATCAGTGTCTTCTTACAATTTAATTCTAACTCTAGTTGCTCACTGTGTGCAATAACCGCATTTCATGTTACATACAAGATCTTACAGTGGCATGGACCAAGAAGAAGAAACACACTTATATACTCCCAGATCTGAACATTAACTTTTACATCCTTATACAAGAAAGCCAGAATTCCATTCAACTACCCCAGGGACCACAAAAAGAAATGTGAATTGCTCGAGATCGTCATTTTCTTAACTCGGATATAAACCCATTACTTTTTTAATCGAGGCCGGGCGCCGTACACCCAAGCCACTCCTCCGCGCAAAATACAATATGTTTTGTATAATTGATGATCCCCAAACTAGAATTTGATCAATAGCTGCATACAATGTTTCCATTTCCTTCACGAAAACAGTTCGCCGCCCAGCTAATAGGAATCTATTCCTGGGGTCTTTTATAAGGTTGCCATCGATAGAACCAAGGCAGATTAGGAAATGGGAGTGACCGAAAATTAGTTAATCTGTTACTTTAATAG
This sequence comes from Cepaea nemoralis, assembly GCA_014155875.1. NCBI lineage: Eukaryota > Metazoa > Mollusca > Gastropoda > Stylommatophora > Helicidae > Cepaea > Cepaea nemoralis. The sequence continues at coordinate 58,766 of JACEFZ010003627.1, read as the reverse complement.
ATTAATGTTGTGGTACTAAAAGGTTCTTCTGTGGCTAACTTTTTTTAAATAAAATTTGCGCGGGCTGAACCGAATTTCTTTTATTGATTGATTTTTGCATGATGCAATCGTTCACTTTGAACTCAAGCGTAGTCCATAAACGTGTTACTAATTTTGTTGCATTGGTCTGATGTTTGTTTGTGGATTAGGTTTCTCTATTATCAGTTTCCCTTTCAACAAGAGAACCCGCTCCGAATTCTACTTGTAATTTACGACCCCAAATTGATAATGATTCACCTTTTAAGAGATTAAATACATAATTGAGCTCGGGTAAATTTTAGTTATTCAACGCTATGAAAACTGTGAATGTTGTAATATTGATGATTATATTGATGAAATAATGTTAAAATATAAAGTGACAAGTCATCATCATTATGTTCCTTGCCAATTGGCGTAGGCGTCATGTCTTCCCACAGACCGTGGCGCTCTGGATCAACTCCGATGTTGGTATTCCTCCAAGACGTCGCCTCACTATATTCAGTGTCATTTTTCTCCATTAACCACTGCCTCTTTTCCTATTGATCTTTCTCACCCTTTTCACACCGTGACACGTCCGAAGAATTGTGTTTGTCTCGTTCTGTTGTGTTTGCGTATAATTACAACTAGAAACAAACTGCAAAAGTTGCGACATGGTGTCTGTTAACGAGATGATCATGTAGATGATGTCGACGTCCTCGCTGTTGTTGCTGCTGTTGCTACTAATGCTGCTGTTGCTGCTGTTGCTGATGCTGTTGCTGCTGCTTCTGCTGCTGCTGCTGTTGTTATTATTGTTGTTGTTGTTGTTGTTGTTGTCCACGTCGTCGTCGTCGTCGTCGTTGTTGTTGTTGTTGTTGTTGTTGTTGTTGTTGTTGTTGTTGTTGTTGTTGTTGTTGTTGTTGTTGTTGTTGTTGTTGTTGTTGTTGGAACCAGTCTTGGAATTTCATTAAAAAACAACAGATTAATAGGTTCGGCCATGTGACAAGAATGTCATGGTACCATCAGCCACAAAGAGCAACAATGAAAAAAAAAACAAATATAATGGTTACAGAACAAGGAGATGGCGATGTCAAACATGAAGTTATGGTATCAAGAACAACTTTAGTAAAACGAAGATCACCTTAACAAAGCGCGTTTAAAGGAGCGCACAAATCATACATACATCCCCAACCACCAACACTTCGCTGAGGTATATGGAGGAGGAGGAGGAGGAGGAGGAGGAGGAGGAGGACAACGACGACGACGACGACGACGACGACGACGACGACGACGACGACGACGACGAAGAAGAAGAAGAAGAAGAAGAAGAAGAAGAAGAAGAAGAAGAAGAAGAAGAAGAAGAAGAAGAAGAAGAAGAAGAAGAAGAAGAAGAAGAAGAAGAAGAAGAAGAAGAAGAAGAAGATATATATTTATAGTTCTATGCAGCCGGTTTGGAAGGACTGATAAAATGATGGGATAAGTGCATCACTGTGGTGGAAATTATGGTGAGAAATAAAGGGACAATGTATGTATAAAAATAAACTGGTTTCAAGTTGTTATCATGTTTAGTTATTTTTCTACAGCCATGCGTGACTTACTTATTAACTTATTGCTTAACTATATTGCTGTGAAGTTGGAACTGCGACTAACTAACTATATATATATATTTATATCCTAACAGTATATATATGTCGTCATCAAGTTCTATGCGTAGGGGTTCATGGCTCTCCACATATCTCGGTCATTGATTTTCTGGATCGACTCTGCTGTTGATATTCCCCCATGCCGCCATCGCAATCCATCCGGCATAATTTCTCTTGGTCTGCATCTATCTCTCTTTCCCTCGATCTTTCCAGTTGTCACGATGTTCTCCATTGTCTCTCTTCTCATCACCTGACCCAAAAAAAATTTCCCCTCTTTCTTATTGTTTTATATAATGTTCTAGTTTCATTTGCCTCTTTCGGGCATTGGTTGTTAGTTACTGTGGCAGTCCTAGCAATTCGCAACATTCGTCTCAGGAACCACATCTCTGTTGCTTCCAATCTCAGCAGCAGCAGCAGCAGCAGAACGTGTGTAGAATACGCTTGTGTTCAAAGCTACCTAACCAACAAAAATACTAATTCTTTATTTTGGGAAGTGAAATTGTTAAAGAGAGAACTGCTTTAAACCGTCGCATGCCGCAAACTGGAACGGTATAAGGGTCCTAATTGAATAGTCGTGTAACAAAAGCTGACCTGGTACAGGTCTAGTGCGGTTTCACCGATTGATTTTTTAGCTGGGCCATTGTTTGCGCTTGTTGGTATTTGCGTGGCTTTCTGATCTTTGTAGACTAGTGTTGCATTAGTGAACACCGCATTATCATTGTCACGTGACCTTTCAGGTCTATTAATGGAAACTGTTGATGTCACATGGTTACAAGTGGGTTGGGCATAATAATATAGCGTGCTAGCTAGATCTGGAGCTCAAGAAGATAAAAGAAATAAATGTAAAATATTTAACGGTCATTCTTCTTCTTCTTCTTCTTCTTCTTCTTCTTCTTCTTCTTCTTCTTCTTCTTCTTCTTCTTCTTCTTCTTCTTCTTCTTCTTCTTCTTCTTCCTGTTCTTTTATTCGCCTAATTATCCCCCTCATACTAATCCTCCACCTCTTTCTCCTCCTCTTTCTGCTTTCTCGTTTGTCGTTTTTCTGTGCAAGAAGCTCGTTATAAGTTTCTCAAACCCACATGTCCAATACGGAAAGCAGAGCTGAGTCTATACAGCATTTCGTGAGTCTCAGTTTTAATTTCTGTAACTAACACAGTAAACACACGCAGGCAGTCCAACTGAAGTTCATCTAGAAATTAGTTGTAAAGTCAGAGTCGTAGAGGTTCGTTGATTTTGAACTGAGAAAGCAGACAAACTTGCCAAAGAGAGACGAAGACACATTTTTTTTTAAAGTCAGAATAATATATCAATTGATGAAATTAATCAAAACTAATTTGAAAGAAAGATGGATCAACAGAAACATATAAATAGAAAGGGTATAATTATTCTAAAAGTTACGTTGAGTATATCAAGTTGTGTTCTTCAAACTAAGAATAGATTCAGTTACCAGGAATTCAGGTGATAATTTTCAAAATGTGACAAAATTGAATTATCAGGAATTCAAGTAATGATTTCCAACCAGGAATTCGGGTAATGATTTTCAAACTAGGAAACAGATTAAATTGCCAATAATCCAGGTAATGATTTTGAAACTAAGAACAGACTGAATTACCAGGAATTCAGGTAAGGATTTTCAACCTAAGAACACATAAACTTACTAGGAATTCAGGTAATGACTTTCAAACTAAGAACAGACTCAGTTGCCAGGAATTCAGGTAATAATTGTCAAACTAAGAACAAGCTCAGTTGCCAGGAATTCAGGTAATGATTTTCAAACTAAGAACCAGACTCAATTACCAGGAATTCAGGTAATGATTTTCAAACTAAGAATCAGAGTCAATTACCAAGAATTCGTTTGTACTTATATAGGTAGTGGCCTATTCGCTCTTTCCGTTTCTTATTTTCATTTGTTGAGCCATGTTTAACAAGTGCAGCGTGCAAACAGGTCCTCCTAGTGTTTACCCAATGTGTTTTAATGTTGTTAAATTTTCATTAGATTTGTTTGGTTTGTTCCTGAAGAAAATTAGCATAATTGAAACGTTGTTTGTTGTATCGTAGTATATTTATTTTTATTTTATTATTTTTTTTATCCCCCTCCCACTATGATTTATGTTTGCTTTAGTGGAGGTC
>JACEFZ010003627.1:0-50000 GCA_014155875.1 Cepaea nemoralis | reverse complement strand
GCTTGTCACCCGTGACTTCCGAAGCGAAGCAAGCCACTCTGCACGAAGCTTGCCTGTCTTCACCCTACTCAGCATGCTTTCTGAGTCAGTTACAATCACGATGTGTGTGTGTATCGTATTCTACATCCAGCGGAAAGCTGCACTGACCGCCTCCACCTCCATTCTTAAGCTAGATGTTGTGGATCATATGCCAGGCTCTCCTGCACCAAACGTCGACCATTGGCTTTTGCTAAGAACCCCCAGGCGCTTCTCCTACCTCTCAACACCGACCCATCTGTGTAATAATCACATCACCTGGGCGAGCCTTATCCTTGAATTAGTTGCTGGATTTCCACTTCCCGTGGCCCCTGCTAGCCACTCCCTGCACTCCCGGCTCAATGTGATTATAACTCTGCACAAGTCTGACTGCTCCGCTGGCACTCTGACCCACTCCTCTCCTCGCCTAATGTTCTCCAAGATGCACACCTGCCTGACCGTATCCTCCGCCTGAGCCATCCATGATTTCCCTCTTATCAGTCGCTGACCCTTAACGGCGTCCAGCGCCTCATGCAACGGGTGCCTTATTGGGTACATCATGCTATATCTGGACTCACATGTTTCTACAGGGTGTATTTTAATGCATGTGCAGTGTTTGAAAATATTGTCGGTCCAAGTTTTGCATTCGCCCTCTGTAAAGCTCAAGCAACATAATAGGTAAATACAAAAGTTGGACAGGCAATATTTTCAAACACTGCACAGTCATTAAAAATGCACCCTGTAGATCAATCGGTGGGTGATTGGTCTGTATAACGCCGGCCTACATTACTACCCAAGACATTTCTAAATACTTAATTCCATTGTGAACCCACGCATATTTCAATAACTCCTCCTCGATCCAGATTTGAATATATTGCCATTATGTCGGCAGATGAGGGTTAAGCCACTGCGCTACCAGGGCTCCTTAATTACTGGGAGAGAACTCTTTATATTAGCAGCCTCTTCAACAGTAATAACACTATAGGTATTTAGTATACAGTGTCCGACACATACTTTCGAATCAGCCTTAATCTCATCACATCTCACCTCATCTAATCGCTTCTTGTCACTCTTGTATGTTGATATGTCGAGTATACGCATAAACAGCGAGAAAGTGCCTGTTTAGAGAATTCGTGTATCGAGATTCCCATGGACTATGTTATTCCTTCTGTCAGTCTTGTACAACACGCATAAACAGAGGGAAAGTGCCCGTTTATGGATTTCATATATCGAGATTTCTATGTTTTCTGTCATTCCTTCTGTCAATCTTTTACAACACGCATAAACAGAGTGAGAGTGCCCGTTTATGGGCTTCATATATGGAGATTCCCATGGACTCTGTCTGTCCATCTTTTACATGGTCGGCCTCTTCTTTTGGTTCCATTTGGTCTGTACATCATTGCTTATTGTGGTATACTGTGAGTTGGTAGTCTAGTTATGTGGATATTTTGAATCCATCTATCCATCATGTGCGATGCCGATAAGCGTGAGCGGTAATATTTTGCCATCTCACTCTATCACGAGAGTCGTGGATCAGTTCCGTGTTATTGTCTCGACCGTGCCATGTGGCCAAGCAATCCAGGTATTTACTTCTCGGTCTTCCTCTTGGTCTCTTCCCTTCGATCTTGCCATTTGTCATCAAGTTCTCCAAGTCATTTCTTTTCATAACATGCCCCAAAAATTTTAACTGTCTACGTCTAATGACTCTAATCAGTTTACGATCTTCATTTGTTTCTTGAAGGACTTGTTCATTGGTTTTTCTGTCTGTCTATTGTATTTTTTTGCATTTTCCTCAGAAGGCACATTTCCACAGCCATCAGATGTTTTTCAGCTTCACTGCTCATTGTCCACGCTTACATCCATGCAAAAGTGCAGGTTCTATGTATCACTTCAACACTCTTTTTTCTCGTTACAATTTATGCATTTTTATTGGTCAGTATCTTTTTCATATTGCAAAAGACTACCTTCGCAATAGCAATTCTTGTTCCAATCTCTTCAAGGCATCTGCCATCAGATGTTATGATTGTTCCGAGATAACACTACCGATTAACTTGCTTAAGAAAATGCCCATTTACTCGTATATCACATTGTATCACTATTTTGAATATTTGTTATAAAATCCAAAGATAAATTAAATATGAGGTCTCTTCGTCTACGGGTAAATGAGGCTACCATCCAATCTCTGAAACATTTACCTCAATATGGCATCTTTACCATTATGCCATGTTCAAATGATATCCATCTACCTGATGCACTTTACAAAGAAAATGTCCTAATTGATACAGAGTATTATCAAGGTTTCATTATCAGATATGTCCTTCATCTGACCAAATGAACTTATGAATTATCTCGATTGATAACCGACTTTATAAGGAGTACAACGTTAGGCCCTTAGTAAAAAAAAATAGTACGACATTGCCGGTAAGTCCGTGGCATTACAACATTTTTTTGCATATCCCTTACAGGACGCTGCAGTCAACATCAGCATTTTTCAGCTGCTGCTAGTGCACTAGGAAAGATTACGCTCAGTAGTTTGTCATTGCTTTCTGAGCGACCGGCTCACATATCCCATAAGTTACCAACGCGGCGTGAACCGCTACCGATTCTCGCGAAGGTTACGTTACTCACGAGAATATACGGGATTATGGAGAGAGACGTTAACGCCTAGGCCAGGAAGACCGGCTTACATTACAACATTACAGTACAATACACTACAGTAAAAACAGTACGACATTAAGCCCATGTTAAAAACAGTACGACAGTAAGTCATGGTAAAAGCAGAACAACATTAAATCATGTAAAAGCAGTGCAACATTAAGTCATGGTAAATACAGTACAAAATTAAGTCATGGTAAAAGCAGTACAACATTAAATCATGGTAAAATCAGTACAACATTAAGTCATGGTAAAAGCAGTACAACATTAAGTCATGGTAAAAGCAGTACAACATTAAACCATGGTAAAATCAGCACAACATTAAGTCATGGTAAAATCAGTACAACATTAAGTCATGGTAAAAGCAGTACAACATTAAATCATGGTAAAAGCAGTACAACATTAAATCATGGTAAAAGCAGTACGACATTAAATCATGGTAAAAGCAGTACAACATTAAGTCATGGTAAAAGCAGTACAACATTAAATCATGGTAAAAGCAGTACAACATTAAATCATGGTAAAAGCAGTACAACATTAAATCATGGTAAAAGCAGTACAACATTAAGTCATGGTAAATACAGTACAAAATTAAGTCATGGTAAAAACTGCGATATTAAATTCATGGTAAAAACAGTAAAACTTAAAGCATATAGTAAAAGCAGTACAACATTAAGTCATGATACAAGCAGTACAACATTAAGCCATGGTAAAAGCAGTGCAACATTAAGTCATGGTAAAAGCATTGCGACATTAAGATCATGGTAAAAACAGTATAACATGAAGCATATAGTAAAACCAGTACAACATTAAGTCATGGTATAAACGCTACAACATTAAGTCATGGTAAAAACAATTATATTATGGTAACGGCAGTACAACATTAAGTGACGGTAAAACCAGTACAAGATTAAGTCCACAGTAAAAGCAATACGACGTTAAGTCAAGGTAAAATCATAACAACATTAAATCATGGTACAAGCGGTACAACATTAAGTCATGGTAAAATCAGTACAGCATTAATTCATGGTAAAAGCAATACCACATTAGGTCATTGTAAAAAAAAGTGCGACATTAATTCCATAATAAAATCAGGTATATTCAGATCTGCTCAGCACTGAACAAACAGCTGAACAATGTCAGCGGAGCATTTCAGCTCCAGGAACTCCTAATTTCTAAACATTATTGTTTTCAACGTCGAAAGTAGCCGTTGTTACGAATTTAATGGTTCGTGTCAAAACTATCCATCCATCCATCATGTGCCATGCCGATAAGCGTGAGCGGTCTTGTTCTGCCATCTCACTTGATCACTAGAGTCGTGGATCAGCTCCGTGTTCCTGTCTCGACCATGCGACATGGCCAAGCCATCCACCAAAACTATCATTTGTATTGTTTATATGTTCAGGCTGCCCTCAACAGCTATCACAACCATCGATGCAACTCAAGCAGCGGGGTTGCACAATTCCAGTTATTACCTACAAGTGATAAATAGTGAAGTATAACAAGGACTTAATTAAATACATATCGTCCTCGAAATGTAAGCAGAAACAATAATTTGCACTGTCCTTATTTGTTGAGTAATGCCCTATGTAAATTGTGTCGATATAACTATGTAATGGACGCCGTGTAACTGTGTTATACGAATTTTACAGTGTCAATCCAATATTGGCATGTGGATTCTTGAACACATTAACAATGATATAACACTATTTCCCAATATGTCAACACGCTATCAGACTGATACGCAATCCTTTCTCCTTTGTAAAATAACAATTCTGCGAATACGAAATTATGTTACAGTGATGTGAATGACAATTATTTATTTTTCCTGCATATTCGTGCATATGTATATTGTTTATAGTAAATAATGCATTCGGAATTACAAACACAAAGCCACAAGATTTTCATTTCCCCGTCGATGAATCATGTTGACATCGAATCGTGGCTGGACATTGTCCATATGAGAACTCTGACATTTGATTATGAGTGGGTATATGTGTATGCGAAGGTGTCCGTATTTGTGTTTTATCAGCAAAGCAAATACTCTAAACTATCCGCCCATCGAAGCTTCCATCATAGACCAGTTGCCGACCAAGGCGTAGGGCCTAGTCTACCCTGCCATGATATTTAGTCTTTATGTTGCATTTCCTCGCACTAGGGTAAGGCATGTACATTCCCAGTTGCACGCCTCCGCCTGAAGCCGTTGGTACAATGTGGAGTGTCGGGTTTGGTGATCGCTGCCCAACATTCGGCGCTAACAGAAAGCAGGTAGTACCTTCTACTATCATATCTGACTAAGACCTGACAGAAATATGTATATACAAACATATACACACATCTTTCGTTTAGTATAGTTTAGAAAAAAAGAAGAAAAAGACTGGAATACTACAAGATCTTCTTCTTCTTCGCCTGCCTCTTCTTCTCTTCCTCGAATTCCCTCAGTGAAGTGTCGGGGCAGATTTAAGAATCTTGTATGCGCTCTTTCCAATGCCATGTGTATGTTGGCCATCTGTTCTCTAAGGTTTTTCTTGATACCATCACACCATTTGTTACGTGGTCTTACCTTTGCTCTGTATCCATTATATTTATTTAATGTGGCTCAGTGTGGCAGGTGGTACCATGGCATTATTTAAGGTTGTCAAATCTGTTGTTCCTTAATCAACTGCACGATCCAGTCTTCCATTAATTTCCTCATTCCTAATTATATCTCTCATAGTTACTCTTCCAACCCTTCTAAGGCACCTTCTATATTGCTATAATTTCGCGTTCATTACTTGCAGTAAACGTCAATGTTTGACGTTGGTAGCATAATGTCGGCCAAAATATTGTACTCATGGGATTTGTTTTAGTACTTATAGGTATCTCTCTATGCACCAGAACTGGTGCTAGTTATCCCATTACCTGATTTGACTTTGCATAACGTCTGTTGATTTCTCTATCCTTTCTTCCAGCTGAAGTACACATATATATATAAGGTCTAGTACTGGGAGAACGTGGAGTAGATATATTAACCAAATTGTTGAATGATATGTTGTATATATTTTATAGCAGTGAATACTTACCGAGTGCAATGCTGAAATCGGTATTTATAGCTATACTGAAAAATAAAAAATATATAATTAAAAAAAAAAAAAACAGGAGCAATTAAATGTGAAGATTTTCGTACAATTAACCCCATAAACCATGTCTCTAAGCTCCTAATCAGAATTATAATGAGAGGAACAAGAAAACAAAATGGAAATTGATGAAGAACAATACGGAAAGAAAGGGTGCAAATAATGCAGTATATATATTACGCATACTAATAGAAAGATCAATGGACATATTTGATATGGGCATTTGATAAAGTAAAACATGATGAACTTATTAAAATGTTGGAAGATATCAACATATGATGAGAAGAGAGGCATTAGAGAACATCTTGACAACTGGAAAGAACAAGGTAAAGAGAGGCAGAGGCAGGCCATGAGAAATGATACTGGATGAACTGAGACGGTGGCGTGGAGGAATATCATAAGCAGAGTTGTTCCAGAAAACCAAAGACCCAGATCTGTGGAAAGTCATGAACGCCTACGCCAGCCGGCATGGCACTTGATGATGATATCAGCTCTATCTGTAATGAGTCAGAAAGACAATTAACGCCCACGGCTTACGTGGCTGCTAATATTAACGCTTTCATAAGAAATTATGGGAATGCCGGGATATTGTGGCTTAAAACCGCATTCACGACATGAAATGTCAGAACAAAATGTGAATGGAGATACCCTCCTGGGAATTCCCCCAAACTGGGAATGTCAGAAGGCTGGAGAGTTACTCACCTCTCATAACCATCTCGTTATCTCGGGACACGTCTGGGGTAGAGACATCAATATTACCTAAGTAAATTCTGGGGTAAAGACGTCAATATCAAAATTACCTAATGAAAAGTGTAAAGTTTGATGACTGGTGTGTCAGCTTATTTATTAATTAATTTATAATTAATTTATTATTATTTATTTATTATTTATTATTTATTTATTTATTATTATTATGTACTTAAGCCTTCTTCTTATTATTATCATTATTATTATTATTATTATTCGTCTTCTTCTTCTTTTTCTTCTTCTTCTTCTTCTTCTTCTTCTTCTTCTTCTTCTTCTTCTTTTTCTTCTTCTTCTTCTTCTTCTTTCTTCTTCTTCTTCTTCTTCTTCTTCTTCTTCTTCTTCTTCTTCTTCTTCTTCTTCTTCTTCTCTTCTTCTTCTTCTTCTTCTTCTTCTTCTTCTTCTTCTTCTTCGTCCAAGTCCAAGTCATCGTCGTCCTCTTAGCCGTCGTCTCAATACTTATCTTAAACAAAATTCTTGTTTAAACAAACTTTAATAAGAACACTACCTAAGAAACATTCTGGATTTCGTTTTCTTCTCATTCATCATTTTCTTCTTCTCTTTTGCTGTTCTAGTTGTTAATTTGCAGCAGCTGCTTCTTCATTTTTCATAGTTCTCAACGCTGTTGTCTTCACACCCTGTACTTCTTTTATTATTCTCTATAAACATTAAAAACAGGCTGTTACCTCTCTGGGAAGATCTCCAAGCTGTGAACATCAGAAGGCTGGCTGGATAAATGGCGTTAGTCCCATATGTTTAGACCAAACGGCGCTAGATAATTAATGTAATCGTCTTTATTTCGCTGAACGTTTTCTAGTACACATTTTATACTGGGTCCACGTAGATGCCTAGGTAAACTTTTCAGAACACCAGCCTTGGTCAAGGTTTAACATAACCACCTGGGCGGCAGGCAAGGGCGTTAGCCTCTGCAATGGTGAGGCTCTCCACAGCTCCATACAGTAATACAAATTGTTTTTTTTTTTTTTTTAGGGGGAGAGGGAAATTAAAAAGGGTTTAAAGATAAGAGGTTTGGTTTAATTAAATCGGGTTTTATCTCATAAGAATCGGTCACTTTTCCCAGAGCGGCCTGCCGAACGCCTCGCACTACGCACAGAACTCCGTAGCACCAGCTAAGACTCACAGGAGTCTCAGCCAAAACAGCAATCGCGACCCGAATGATGCCGGGAATTGAATCCACAACCTACAGAGCGCGAGGCAGGCGGTGTAACCGCTACACCACGGAGACTCCTTGAGGGTGGGAAGAAGGAGGAGGGAATGTTATTCTTTAATCCTACATGTTGCACAATGACACGGGTCATCGTGTCTTGTGACAACGGTCTTGCCCGTGAGCTATTGATCACTTCGTGAGCGGATGTCATCCAATTTCTTGATACCGCCTGTCTGTCATCTTTTCCCTCGGCCATCATTAATTTCATTTTTTTCCAATAAATTTTACTATTTTTTAAGATGTTATGCTTTTTTCTTATCTTGATCTAGTTTACAAAATAAAATGTGTATTGTTAATCCTGATGTCATTACAGGGAAAACAGAGCCGTTAATTGCAGACACATGGCTGACAGAAATGTTGAAGAGTGTCTTGGATCGAAATATAGGCAGTTAGTTAGTTGCATATCCTGTACAGGACGTCGCACTCAACTCCGGCATTTTTGGCTATCGTTTCTTAGCAAGTTTACTTACAGTAGTTTGCAATTGCTTTCTGAACGACAGGCACTCATACCATTGTATGAACACCAGCGCAAGGCGATCAGCTTCAAAATGGCCCGCAGCTGTGTTTCGAACGCGGTATCCGAGATTACGAATTGTATTTGGAACCCCCTCGCAACAGATCCGGCTTTCTATGCCTTAAGATTTACTTTTTTTTTTTTGGTTGTTGTTTGCGAGGAGATAAAGGGTATAGTTTTAGCCCCATATTTGTATAGACCAACCGACGCTGGTCAGTCATGTGGTCAATAACACAACGCCGATGTTATTTCACAGAGCACTGCCTGGTATATATTTTAAGTTGGGTCGACTCTGGAGACAAGGTCAGTTATTTTCAAAATCCCCACCTCGTTGAATATTCGAAAAAAATGGCCCCAGGGCTGTAGGCATGCACGCTAACTTCTGCGTCATAGCTTCTCCTGTATATGCAGCAGGCTTGAAAGATATTTATCGCAATTGTTGTTGTTGTTGTTGTTGTTGTTGTTGTTGTTGTTGTTGTTGTTGTTGTTGTTGTTGTTGTTGTTGTTGTTGTTACAACTATACAGAATATATGAGTAATATAATCAAAGATATGGAAACTAATCACCAGAAAAACGACTCCAGAAAGTATTTTAAAGAACTGAAGTCAATGAAACGAGGGCACCAACACAACACATATTGTTTAAAAGACAAATATGGGAATGTGATAAATACCAATGAGGAAATGCGCAACACATGGAAAGAATACTTTGTTGAATTACTAAATTGTGAAGCTCCAAGTAACACTTTCCCACAGGAAAAGGTTCTAACGTGTGAACCACAAATTGAAGAACCTGCATTTGAAGAAATCCTATATGTAATCACACGACTTAAAAACAATAAGGCAACTGGGGCTGATGGAATTGCTGCTGAATTTATAAAGGCAGGTGGCCATGCATTACATCTAAAGCTATATGAACTAATAATAAAGATCTGGAGGACAGAAGAATTACCCTATGACTGGAAAGAGTCATTATTGATACCTATCTTTAAGAAAGGAGACAAGTTCCAATGTGAAAATTATAGAGGAATATCACTACTGTCCACAAGCTTTAAGATACTATCCGCAGTATTACTAAATAGACTAAAACCATATTCAGAAGACATATTAGGTGACTACCAGGCGTGTTTCAGACAAAACAGATCAACAATAGATCAGATATTTATCTTACGACAAATAGCCGAGAAAAATTGGGAATATAAAAGAGATCTCCATAACATTTTTGTGGATTTTAAAAAGGCTTATGATAGTGTCCATAGGAATAGTCTATGGAATGCTATGCAGGAATTTGGAATACCAAGGAAGTTAATCAACATGACCAGACTATGCATGGAAGATACTTATAATATAGTAACATATAAAGGCAGGAAATCAGACCCTTTCCAAATAACATCTGGCTTGAAACAGGGTGATGCACTATCGCCGCTACTCTTCAATCTGGCTCTAGAGAAAGTTGTAAGGAAGATAAAGGAGGAATGTGATATTGGAGGAACATCCAAGCTGCTTGGTTATGCAGATGATATAGATATTATAGGGGAAAATGAACAAAAGACATTGGAAATATTGACTCACTTAAAGGAAAAAGCCCAACAGATGGGGCTGGTTATCAACCAAGATAAGACAGAATATATGGTAATTTCAAGAGAAGGAATGGCTAAAAACTCTGGCCACATACAAATAGATAATATGACCATTAAAAGAACGGAAACATACAAATACCTGGGTACAATCTTCAACTGCTCCAACATCATAAGGGAAGAAATACAAACTAGAATCAATTCTGGAAATAAGATATACTATGCACTACAACATCTACTAAAATCAAATGCGCTATCTCGTAACACCAAAATCACAATATACAAAACACTGATCAGACCAGTTGTGCTGTATGGCTCTGAAACCTGGAGTACAACGAAAGGAGACGAAGCCTTGTTACAAACCTTTGAGAACAAAGTTTTAAGACGCATCTTTGGACCCATTAGGGATACACAAAGTGGAGAGTGGAAAAGAAGAAGTAACAAAGACATTTATGATCTGTTTAAGTCCCCGCTAATCACTGGTATCATGAAGGCTAATAGACTACAATGGCTGGGGCATATAGAAAGAATGGAAGACAATAGGGAAACAAAACTCGCTTACACTCAGGAAATAAATGACCGTAGACCCCGAGGTAGACCAAGAAGACGGTGGAGAGATAATATATATACAGACCTACAAGCACTTGGAATCAACGACTGGCAAGAGAAGGTCAACCAGAGAGACGAATGGAGACGGATTGTATCTGCAGCAAAGAACCTCAATGGCTCGGAACGCTGAAGAAGAAGAAGAAGAAGAAGAAGAAGAAGAAGAAGAAGAAGAAGAAGAAGAAGAAGAAGAAGAAGAAGAAGAAGAAGAAGAAGAAGAAGAAGAAGAAGAAGAAGAAGAAGAAGAATTACAACTAATCTCAGGAGTGAACAATAGGCACTCTTGGAGTCATGAAAAGACGTAAAGAAGACAATGGGCCGACACCAGGAATATTGGAGGGTAGGCGAGGCATCGGATAATTAGAGAAACGATATGACAGTCGGTTATAGTGTCTAGGAGGCACATCTGTATAAGACGTGGCTGACAGTATAAGTGATAGGAGGCTGGTCATAAACATGACGAACAACGTCAAGAATTGACTTACCAGCATTATCATTAAGTGCCTTGCCGGCCGAAGTGGGTTGTTATGCTTCTCCGCATCTTGTGACCTTTAATGTATTAATGCGTGTGCTGATATGTATCACTGGAGCCGAAGTGCAGTAAGAACACAAGAAGGTATATCAAATAAGTTCACAGTCAACACAGGAGTGAGACAGGGATGTGTGCTCTCTCCTCTGATATTTAATATCTACATAGACAGAATATCCAAAGAAGCAAGTCTTGATAGAACAGATTCAGAAAATTTAGAACTCCTTACTCCAGATGAAACAACTGATACACAGGAAATAAATGAATTTCTATTTGCAGACGCTGTTTTACAACGATGAGGGCAGACTACAAAATCATATTAATAATCTGAGTTCAATATGCAGCAGATACAATATGAGTGTAAATGCAGCCAAAACTGAAGCAATGCTTGTTAGCAGATCGCTGGGTCTATTAAGTTTACAGATAAATAGCACAACTCTAAAACAAGTTAAAGAATTCAAATATCTTGGAAGTATGATCACAGAAGATGGCAGATTGGACAGAGAAATTGAAATCAGATGTCAAAAAGCTAGTGCACTTACATATCAACTATCACTCTTACTGAAACATCCAGATATACCCATGTCCTCAAAACGACATGGAGACCATCGTGACAACTGGAAAGATTGAGGGGAAGAGAGGCAGAAGTACACTAAGAGAAACGATGCTGGATGGATTGAGACGGTGGCATGGAGGAATATCATCAGCAGAGTTGATCCAGAAAACAAAATCCGTTGAAAGTCATGAACGTATACGCCAGCAGAGATAGCACTTGATGATGATGATGATGATGATGATGATGATGATGATGATGATGATGATGATGATGATGATGATGATGATGATGATGATGATGATGATGATGAACGTGACGTAAAATATTTGACTGTCTACGTCTAATTTCTATAATCAGTTTAGGTTTTCATTTGTTTCTTATAGGACTTGCTCGTTTGTTTTTCGGCCTGTCCTTGGTAATCTTTGCATTTTTCTCAGAAATCACTTTCCACTGCCATTAAATGTTTTTCAGCCTGTCTGCTCATCGTCCATGTTTCACATCCATACAAAAGTTCATGTATGTGTGGTGTAGTCTACCTCAAAATGTTCATAAGGACCCAGTTTGGCTGTCTAAGGAATGCTCAGCACTGGCAAATCAAATCAAATCAAATCAACTTATTTTAAAAGGGTAACAAATTGGGCACGCAGGCCCGTCTTACATTCGGCCCTTTCAGAAGATAAAAAGAGGAAGATAAAGAGAAAAGAATGTTGACAACCTATTATTATATTGGCATGGAATGGTGTCATCAACATCATCAACATCATCTTCCACTTCTGCCGTCAAGCGTCGTGGGGAGGAATAATTTGCGTTCCAGCGCCCAGTGGTCGGCACTGGATAGTGTCATTTCGTGTGATTGTACAATGTCTTTGATGTCGTCAATCGATTTTCTTCTTGGACGTCCTCTTGGTCTCGTCACAGATGATCTTTAATGTAAGGCCAGTGATGGTAGTTGACAGTGTTGCATTCTACCGACATGGCCAAACCACTTGATTTTCTATCTTTCAAAAAATGTGACAGAAAGTGTTGATCCCACTGTCTGTCTGATAACATCATTTCTTACTCGGTCTCGGATTGTTAAGTTGGCAACTCTCTTCAGGTATCTCATCTCGCAGGTGTTGATTTTGCGAAAGTGTGCTTTGGATAAAGTCCAAGTTTGAGATTGGTAGCATAAGTTGGGTGTGAAAATTCAATGATAGTGACTTATTGCATAGGATACTCTTTATTTTCCGAAGTAGCAAACCCTTGCTTGTCCTATTCTGCTCTTAATCTCTGTAGTGCATCTACTGTTTTCTTGATATTCAAGGAGTGTCCTTTCTTTGCACTCTCTGTTACTAAGTATTCCAACAGGTTGTTGTAGATCTGTTGCATTATCTGCAACCAATACTGTGTCTTAGTGCATAGCGTATATATTGTTAATATCATAAACTCCGATTAGTATTCATGGCTTCTCTTTGATATCTCTCATTATTACTTTGCTATAGAGGGGAGAAGAGATCCGATGACAAGACGCATCCCTGTCGTACTGCTAGCTTTATTTGTTCATAATTGCCCTCTTTATTTCCCACTTTAATTGTTGCTACTTGGTTCCAGTTAACATTCTTTATTATTCTGAGATCCTTCCCATCAATGTTGATATCTTCCAATATTTTAACCAGTTCGTCATGTTTTACTTTATCAAATGCCTTAGTATAATCTATGAAGCACAAAAATATGTCTTTCGGTTTCTCTATCGATCTTTTTATTTGTGTCCTTCATGTATATATTCCATTCTTTGTATCCTTTCCTTACGCAAATCCATACTGCTCTTCACCAATTTCCATTTTTATTTTCTGTCTTGTTCTTCTCATTATAAGTCTGAGTAGAAACTTAGTGACAGGGTGTATGAGGTTAATTGGAAGCATATCTATGCATTCAATTGCTCCTTGTCTTTTTGATATAGCTATAAAACCCGATTTCAGCATATCACTGGTTAGATCTCTACTGCTGTAAATATCATTCAACAAACATGTTGGTTAATATATCAACTCCAAATTACCCCAGTATTTCTAATTCTTCTATTGTGATTCCATTTGGCCCAGCTGTTTTTTTTTTCTTTGTATATTTAATAGCGTCAGTGTTCAATTTCATGCTTTCCATTTTACTGATAACATTGTGCAACTGTCCAAGCTCATTTAACGTTCTAACATTCCATTTATCTATTTTAAATTTATTTATTTAGTTATGATTTTGCCATCATTAGCTGGATGACGGTCTGGTGTCACATGTGGCTCATGACTTCTTTTAGCATAGGTGGACCTTCTAAGTTACTTTCTTCTGTTAATTCCTCCCTTTCTCCATCGTATAATTCTCTTATATACTAATTCCACCTTTTCATTGTAGCATCTTCCTCCAATAATATCTTTCCTGTTGTTGTTTTTTTAAACCACTGTATTTATTCTGTTTATTTTTTTCCTTCTTGGGAGCTCACTGATTTGTCAGTGCATATTTTTTGTATCTTTAAAAGAATGTAATTCACTTTTCTTGCACTGCTCGTTAAATCAACTTTCTTTTGCTTGCATACAGTTATCTTTTATATTTTATTTATCTTTGCATATTCTTGTTTGTCGTATTTACTCTGATTTCGTTTAGCATCAACTTTAAGATTTCTTCACTCATCCTTTTTTTTTTCTTCTCTCCGGTAATATTTCTACGATCGTTTGATGAATGGAGTCTCTTAAAGTATCCCATTGTTCATTTATACTCTGTATTTTAGCTATTGCAATGTACATATTTTTCACAGTCACTCTGTATTGTTCTTGAATTTCTTTATCTACATTCAAAACTTCTTTATTAAGTCTCATGTTCTTCAAGCACATATTTTCCTCTCTTCAGTCTTACTTTTATTAGTCCACATAATGGTACATGATCACTCTTACAGTCAGCACCCGGCATTGTCGTTACATTAATTAACGCATTCCTAAACCTTTTATTAATACGTATGTAGTCAATTTGGTT
Source organism: Cepaea nemoralis (assembly GCA_014155875.1). NCBI lineage: Eukaryota > Metazoa > Mollusca > Gastropoda > Stylommatophora > Helicidae > Cepaea > Cepaea nemoralis. The sequence goes on along the minus strand of JACEFZ010003627.1, from coordinate 35,467 downwards.
GAGTATTGTCTTATCTTTTCCATATGTAAAGTCGTCTTCTGTGGTGTTTAAACCAGGTGTTTCCAATTATCATATCATTGATATTTGCCCATTCTATTAATGTCTCTCCTCTTTCATTGTTTGTAACTAAACCATAATTCGCCACTACATCCTTCATTTTTCCATTTCCTACTTCTGCATTAAATACTCCTAGCATTATTTTTATTTCTTGTGATTTAATTTGAGACACCGTCATTTCTACTTCATCGTAAATGTGTTTTATTTATTTATCACTACTGCATGTTGTTGGTGTGTATATGTGTACACTATGTGTGTTTCCCATCATCTACCGCTAGGGGTAGATTGGGATTTTCCTTTCCTAAAGTTCTGGTGTATTAAGGCCCCCCAGTACTTTAAGAGGACTTGGTCACGTTATGATGAAATAAAATAGAGAACTTGGTGACAATTAGCAAGATTGGGGAGAAAAGAACAAGAGGAACACAGAGGAAGTAAATATCTGTATTTCTTGGCTACATAACATGGTCGAGACAAGAACACAAAGCTGATTCACGACCCTGATGATCTTGTAAGATGGCAATACATGACCACAAGCTTACCGACATGACACGTGACGAAGATGAAACCACAAAGACAACGTATCACAATGTGTGGCTACATTATGAGAAGTCAAACACTGAAACTCACTGTGACAACTTGAAAGATTTATGGAAAAATGGATAGAGAAAGGTATCATCATCAAGTGCCCTTCTAGATGGCGAAGGCGTCCATGTCTTTCCACAGATCTCGGTCTTTTGTGTTGTGGATCAACTCTGCTGATGATATTCTTCAATGCTACCGTAACAGTATATCCTGCATCATTTCTCGTGGCCTGCCTCTGCCTCTCTTCCCCTTGATCTTTCGAGTTGTCACGAGGAAGGCAGCGAGGGGAAATTCTTGACAGCCTTCTGTCATGGCACGGAAAGGAGTCAACATAGAATTCATAAATACCGTAGGCTATAGAAGCACGAACCCTCAAGCCAGTCGGCAAAGCAGATGATAATGATGATTTTTTTTTTATTTCCACAAATCTTTTCATTTGTGACACCGTCTTCCTGTTTTTCTCTACTTTTAACATAGCCCAACAAAATGGCGGCTGCATCTTTCTGATGTTTGAGATAGGTTGTCTTTGTACCTTAGCCTCATTAAAAACATTAAGATGACCTAATTTGCTTATCCTGGGAATTGTCAGCATCCGTCTGTAAAACCACATTTCTGAGGCCTCAGGTGATTTTTGTTGTTGTTGTTGCTTGTTTACTAATTATCCAGGATTCACAGCCGTATGTGACAACTGCACCTATACGCCTACCTCATGTGCAAGAATTCTGTCTCTACCCTCCAATTAGAGGGAGTTCTTGTTTTTATAAAATGCTGTTTCTGTCGTGTTTGTTTTCTTTACCTCTGTGATACATCGTCTATCTTATATTAGCAGTGCATCTATGTACTTCAATGTCTATCAGCCATCATCATTATCATCATCATCAAGTGCCTTGCCAGCTGGCGTAGGCGGTTCATATCTCTTCACAGATCTCGGTCTTTAGTGTTCTGGATCAACTCTGCTGATGATATTCCTCCATGCCAGAGACTCAATCCATCCAGGATCATTTCTCTTGGTCTACCCTGCCTCTTTTCCCCTTGATCTTTAAAGTCGTCACGATTCTCTCCAATGCCTCTCTCCTCGTCACATGACCAAAGAGAGCTTGCTTATCTCACTCTTATTGTTGAGTATAGTGTTTTAGTTTCATTAGCCTCTTTCAGATGTCCATTGTTAGTTAACCTAGTAATCCAAGGAATTCGCAATATTCGTGTCGGAAAACACAACCCTGTTGCTTCCAGGTTCTTCCTAAATTATTCATTTACATTCCAAGATTCACAGTCATACAGTAAAACTGGCTCTATATAGCACTTCAGCACTTTCTTTCATTCAATGATAGTGACTTATTGCATAAGATACCTGGAATGCAGCTTTTGCTTGCCCTATTCTGTTTTTAATCTCTGTTGTGTATCTTCCATCTGATGTAATAAATGACCCTTTTTTCATATCCTTTACAGGACATCGCTGTCAACAGCAGCATCTTTCAGCTGTCTGCTGATTTCTTGGCAAGATTACGCTCAGTAGTTTGCCATTGCTTTCTGAGCGGCCGGCTCAGTATCCCGCAAGTCACCAGCAGGGGTCGAACCGCTCCCAGTTCTCTCCCTCTACGAGACTCTGCGTGATAAACGGGATTACGGAGAAAGTGTTGTAACCCCTCAGCCAGAGAGACCGGCTAATAAATGACCCTAGATATTTAAAAGTAGCATTGTCTATACTTGTCCTAAATTAATACATATGTATGTAACTTTACATGTAGTGTCTCTTTGATCTGTTGCTTTGATATTACCATTGCTTCTGTCTTTCAGTCACATACATTGAGGTTCGTTATTTTTGCCCCCTTTCCACAACCACTGACACTTCTTAGCGATGACTTTTACAATTGTCAATTGGTCGGCCGTTCCGAAGACAAAGACAAAATAATGAACGTAATATGGTCCAGGAAATCCTAAGCATGAAGAAAATGTTGGGGTTGATTACGACGTCCTGTAAAAGAACATGCAACTTACTAACAACAACTGACATTACCTCTGAGATTATATGAAGAAAAAGGCTGCCCCCCTCCCCGCCTCATTAGTTGCATATCCTTTACAGGACACCGCAGTCAGCTCCATCAGTTTTTGACTGTTTATTATTTCTTGGCAAGTGTACGTTCAGTAGTTTGCCATCGCTTCCTGAACGACCGGCACTCATACCATTTTATAAAATCCAACGCAAAGAGGCTCTGATGCCACATCAGACATGCCCGCGGCTGTGTTTTGTACCTAGTATGCGGGATTACGAACAGCGTCCGTAACTCCTTCGGCACATAGCCGGCACGGGGCCTATAAAGGAAGCAATATATATATATATATATATCATCATCATCATCATCATCAACATCGTCGTCGTCATCTTCCAATTCTGCCGTCAAGCGTCGTAGGGAGGAATAATTTGCGCTCCAGGGCCCGGTGGCGGCACTTGGTAGTGTCAGTCCGTGTGGTTGTACAATGTCTTTGGTGTCGTCAATCCATTTTCTTCTTGAACGTCTTCTTGGTCTCGGCGCAGATTATCTTAGATGTAAGACCAGTGATGGTAGTTGATAGTGTTGCATTCTAATGACATGGCCAAACCACTTGATCTTCTGTCTTTCAATAAATGTGGCACAAGGTGTTGAATCCCACTGTCTGTCTGATAACAGCATTTCTTACTCAGTCTATGATCGTTAAGTTGGCAGCTCTCCTCAGGCATCTCATCTCGCAGGTGTTGATTTTGCGAGAGTGATGTGAGTGTGTGTGTACGCGTGTGTGCGTGTGTGTGTGTGTGTGTGTGTGTGTGTGTGTGTGTGTGTGTGTGTGTGTGTGACTGTTTGTATCGGTGTGCTAGGTCCAGTACATTATTAACACTCTAGTATTAGTATATCTGTAGCTTTCAACTTCTGCAGTTTCTAGGTTTTAAAAATAAAAGTTGGTGGGGCGTTTAAAGGCAACAGGATATGCTTCACTGCACTGGTTTAATCTCATATGGCCCGGTCTCTTTCCGCTGTGTGGCCTGTCGAAAGCATTGCACAAAACACGAACACCGTAGCTCCAGCGACGGTCCCTAGGAATCTCCGAGAGAATTGCATTCGCGAAACTGAACACTAGAGTCCGGAGTCAACCCTCAACCTTTGGAGAGTGAGGCAGGCAGCTTAACCACCACGCCACTGTGACCCTCTGATCGAATTTATTATTTCTAATGTGTCATCTGATCTTTACTTTGGCTGCCCTTCTGTAAATGCCAATCAATATCTTTGCATTTATTTCTCATGCAATTCCAATAGCGTCTAAAGTTCCCTAGCAACGGAACACATTTCCCAAAACGTCCAACTAAACTCCCTCACTATTTGAAGCCATCCTTCGCAAAGCGACGCAAAAATCACTTTGGTACGCGGAACTGAACAGCCGCCAACCAGTATCGCAGCAACACTCCACCGTTCTGGCTGTGGCTTGCAAGCATGGCCGAGAATATCCCTGCTAACAGATGGGTCCATCGCAGAGAGCGAGATAACGGAAACTTGAGAATAAAATTCGATCATTAATTTAGCAGACCAGTTGTATGGGGAAGCAAATAATGCAGCTTTTTCACAGCTGCTGTCTGTTAACATTTGCACGGTTAACGGCTGTGCGGAATAAGTTTGTCATTCGACCCAATACATATTGACTTCGTGTGATTGGAGCGTTTAATACGTGTACTATAGCGTTCGAGTGTTTGCTGTTTTTGGAACCATGGGGTGTGGTTGATGGACCTAGGATAGAGATAGTGAGTTGGGCGGTTCGAGACTGACAACTGGGGTGAGTGGGTTAGACTGTTGTAAGCTAAAATGTGAGTAGTGAGTTGCGATGTTCTAGACTTATAAAATCAGTTAGTGACTTAGTTGTTCTGGACTTAAAATATGACTTGGTGAGTTTGGCTGCTATGGACTTAAATATGAGTTAGTTAATTAGGTTGTTCTAGACTAGCAATGGGTGCGGGTGAGTTAGACTGTTCTAGACTTCAATAAAATACGAGTCAGTGAGTTAGATCGTTAAAGACTTTAAACACGAGTATGTGAGTTAGTGTTTATAGACTTCAGTAAAATACGAGTTAGTGAGTTAGATTTTTATAGACTTAAAATGTGAGTTCGTGAATTAGTGTTTCAATATAATATGGTTTAATGAGTTTAACTGCTCTGTACTTACAATAAGGGTTATTTATTCTGTTCTAGACTTAACATAAGGAATAAGGAACTACTGGGTTTGGCTGTTCAGGACTTACACAATGACTATTGAGTTTCTTTTTTTTTTTTTGGTTTTTGTACAGCCGAAGCTAGTGAGTTAAGCGTTTCTAGACTAACACTACAAGTTGTTCAGTTAAGCTGTTTCAGACTTACTTTTTTTATTGCATATCCCTTACAGGACGTTGCAGTCAACACCAGCATTTTTCCAGCTGCTGTTGATGTACTGGGCAAGATTACGCTCAGTAGTTTGCCATTGCTTTCTGAGCGCCGGGCTCATATACCCCTTAAGTTGCCAGCGCGGCACGAACCGCTGCCGATTCTCGCGCAGCTGCGTTACTCACGAGAATATACGGGATTATGGAGACAGACGTTAAACCCTATGCCAGGGAGACCGGCTTAGACTTACTATAGAGGTTATTGGGTTTGATTGTTATAGAATTACACTACGAAGTATTACGTTAGGGTGTTGTAGAGTTATAATTGGAAAATGGGGGGGGGGGGGGAGGGTGTGTGGGTTAGAAAGTTGTTCTAAACTTATAATAGGGGTTACTTTGTTTGTACCAGACTTATACTACGAATTATTAAGTTGCACTGGCGTAGACTTACTATGGGGTTAATGTGTTTGATTATTGTAGACTTATATTAGGGGCTACTCAGGTTGTTCTAAACTTACAACTGGAATTAGTGACTGAAGCTGGTCTAGATTGACAACTGTAATTAGTGTCTGAAGCTGTTCTACACTGACAACTGTAATTAGTGACTGAAGCTGTTCTAGACTTACCACTGAAAATAGTGACTGAAGCTGTTTTAGACTGACAACTTTAATTAGTGACTGAAGCTGTTATAAACTTACAACTTGAATTAGTGACTGAAGGTGTTCTAGACTTACCACTGGAATTAGTGACTGAAGCTGTTCTAAACTTACAACTGGAATTAGTGACTGAAGCTGTTCTAGAATGACAACTGGAATTAGTGACTGAAGCTGTTCTAGACTGACAAATGGAATTATTGACTGAAGCTGTCCTAGACTTACAACTGGAATTAGTGACTGAAGCTGTTCTAGAATGACAACTGGAATTAGTGACTGAAGCTGTTCTAGACTGACAACTGGAATTATTGACTGAAGCTGTCCTAGACTTACAACTGGAATTAGTGACTGAAGCTCTACTAGACTTACAACTGGAATTAGTGACTGAAGCTGTTCTAGACTGACAACTGTAATTAGTGACTGAAGCTGTTCTAGACTGACAACTGTAATTAGTGACTGAAGCTGTTCTAGACTGACAACTGGAATTAGTGACTGAAGCTGTTCTAGACTGACAACTGGAATTAGTGGACTGAAGACTGTCCTAGGACTGACCAACCTGGAATAGGTGACTGAATGCTGTTCTAGACTGACAACTGGAACATGGAAGTGACTGAAGCTGTCCCTAGACTTTACACCTGGAATTTAGTGACTGAAGCTGTTCTAGAATGACAACTGGAATTAGTGACTGAAGCTGTTCTAGACGACAACTTGGACATTAGTGACTGAAGCTGTCCTAGACTGACAACTGGAATTAGTTATTGAAGCTGTTCTAGACTTACCACTGGAATTATTGACTGAAGCTGTCCTAGAGTTACAACTGGAATTAGTGACTGAATCTGTTCTAGAATGACAACTGGAATTAGTGACTGAAGCTGTTCTAGACTTACCACTGGAATTATTGGACTTAGAGATCTGTCCTAGACTTACAACTGGAATTAGTGCCTGAAAGCTGTACTAGACTTACAACTGGAATTAGTGACTGAAGCTGTTCTAGACTGACAACTGTGGAATTAGTGACTTGAAGCTGTCCTAGACATTACAACTGTAATTAGTGACTGACGCTGTTCTAGACTGACAACTGGAATTGGTGACTGAAGCTGTTCTAGACTGACAACTGGAATTAGTGACTGAAGCTGTTCTAGACAGACAACTGTAAGTTAGTGACTGAAGCTGTTTCTAGACTGACAACTGGAATTGGTGACTGAAGCTGTTTCTAGACTGACAACTGGAATTAGTGACTGAAGCTGTTCTAGACTGACAACTGGAATTATTGACGTGAAGCTGTTATAGACTGACAACTGGAATTAGTGACTGAAAATGTTCTAGAATGACAACTGGAATTAGTGACTGAAGCTGTTCTAGACTTACAACTGGAATTAGTGTCTGAAGCTGTCCTAAACTTACAACTGGAATTATTGACTGAAGCTGTCCTAGACTTACAACTGGAATTAGTGACTGAAGCTGTTCTAGACTTACAACTGGAATTAGTGACTGAAGCTGTTCTAGACTGACAACTGGAATTAGTGACTGAAGCTGTTCTAGACTTACAACTGAAATAGTGTCTGAAGCAGTTCTAGACCGACAACTGGTATTATTGACTGAAGCTGTTCTAGACTTAGAATTGGAATAAGTGATTGAAACTGTTATAGGCTAACAGAATGCTCTTGTTAGGAAAGCTGTTCTGAATTTACTATTATAATTAGAGAGATAGCGGCGTGCTAGAAGAGTTAATAGCGAACTGCGCTGACATGGGCACGGTCAGATGCCAGTTCGGCGCCTGGGCTCGTCGCTTGTCAAAATGAGGAAATAATTGCCACCTATTCCACTTTGCTCTCGGCCTATAAAATAGAAGGTGCTATAACAGCACAGATCCATACAGGAAAATGCTTTGGGACAGGTGTTTTTTTTAATTAGTGCGTTAGGCTGCTCTAGACTTATAAAAGAGTTTAGTGAGTTGCTTTGTGCTATACTTACAACTAGTTAGTCAGTTACACTGTGTTATAATTACAATTGAATTTAGTGAGTTAGACTGTTCTATACTCGCAATTGGAGTTAATGTCTTAGGCTCATCAAGACTTGCAACCGGGTTTGAGATTTAGGTCGTTGTTGGGCTTTTGCTGGACCGTTGCTAGGTTGTTGTAGACTTACAATAGAAGCTTTAAGACAAGCTGCTCTAGACTTTCAAGAAGAGTTAGTTATTTTCTACTGTTCTAGACTTAACAGAATTGTCTCCTTATTTCACCTGATCTAGAGTGACAAGACGATATGATGAGTAAAACCGTTATAAACCTGAAAGGAGAGTTCAGAGGGTTGTCAAGTTGAAGAATCATAACAATAGGACATGAGCTGTGCTGTTGTGGACATGGAATACAATCAGTTAGGCTACTCTAGACATTATGATGTAGATGATACTAGAGTACGCTGTTCTTGATCTACAAAAACCGTCGATGAATGAAGCTTTTCTAGACTTACTAAATAAAGGAGTTTTTGAATTAAGTTGCCCTCTAGGTGCAGCCGGAGATTATATGCTGGGCTTTTCTGTACTAACAATATACGGTTATGGGACTATTCAGGCAAACGAATTGTTGAGTTAGGCTGTTGTATAGTTGCACTAGGAGTCGATGTGTTGGTTGTTCTCTACTGGGTCAACATCGGACTAACTGGTCACGAAATTAGTCTCACTCATGAGGGTTTTGAACCGATTTATTCTGGATCCACAGGTGAGTGTTCTATTCGTGTTTTCTATCTCGGTTTCGAGTAGACAGAAAATAGAAGAAAGACAAGTATACAGATAGATAGACAGATATGCAAACAGACACAAGGACAGACAGATAAATATATAGACAGACAGACTGAATGACATACAAATGTATAAAATATAGACAGCCAGACAGGAAAACTTGCCGATAGACTTACAGATAGACATGCAGATAGACAGACAGACAAAGGGGATGAGACTGACATGTATAGATTGGTAGTCATATGAGTAGAGGAAATAAGTACACATTATAGGACAGGTTAGACTGTACACACATGTCAAGCTACAACGACCAAACCAAGATTTGAACCTGCAGTCTTCAAGCGACGACCTCGCGTAGCTGACGGAACAAGTGTACGTTGACGTGCGGCCAACTAGTGCCCATTTATAACTTCCTGTGCATTTATTTCTCATGCTACAGCATGTGCCCCAAGCGTTTCCCAAAAGTTGATACTTCCTCTACTTCTTTTGTCCTTTGTCACTCATTGGGGACAAGGCCCCACAACCGGGGCTCAAGCCCTCACATAACTCACCTCAAGCCCATCAATGCAGCACAGACCCTCACATAACTCACCCCAAGCCCATCATTGGGGCACAGACCCTCACATAACTCACCCCAAGCCTATCATTGGGGCACAAGCCCTCACACAACTCACCCCAAGCCCATCATTGGGGCACAGACCCTCACATAACTCACCCCAAGCCGACCACTGGGGCACAGTCCCACACATAACTCACCCCAAGCCCACCACTGGGGCACAGTCCCTCACAAAACTCACCCCAAGCCCATCATTGGGGCACAGACACTCACATAACTCACCCCAAGCCGATCCATTGAGGCACAGACCCACACATAACTCACCCCAAGCCCACCATTGGGGCACAGTCCCTCACATAACTCACCCCAAGCCTATCATTGGGGCACAGACACTCACATAACTCACCCCAAGCCCATCACTGGGGCACAGTCCCTCACATAACTCACCCCAAGCCCATCACTGGGGCACAGTCCCTCACATAACTCACCCCAAGCCCATCACTGGGGCACAGACCCTCACATAATTCACCCCAATCACATCATTGAAGCACAGACCCTCACATAACTCACCCCAAACCCACCACTGGGGCAGAGACCCTCACATAACTCATCCCAATGCCATCATTGAAGCACAGACCCTCACATCACTCACCCCAAGCCTAACACTGGGGCACAGTCCCTCACATAACTCACCCCAAACCCACCATTGGGGCACATGCCCTGACATAACTCACCCCAAACCCATCATTGGGGCACAGGCCCTTACATAATTCACCCCAAACCCATCATTGGGGCACAGATCCTCACATAACTCACCCCAAACCCACTATTGGAGCACAGGCCCTCACAAAAATCACACAAGCCCACCTTTGGGGCACAGGCCCTCACATAAATCACACAAGCCCACCTTTGGGGCACGGGCACTCACAAAAATCACACAAGCCCACCATTGGGGCACAGGCCATCACATAAATCACACAAGCCCACCATTGGGGCACAGGTCCTCACATAAATCACGCAAGCCCACCATTGTTGCACGGACACTCACAAAAATCACACAAGCCCACCTTTGGGGCATAGGCCCTCACAACAATCACACAAGCCCACCATTGGGGCACAGGCCCTCACATAAATCACACAAGTCCACCATTGGGGCACAGGCCCTCACATAAATCACACAAACCCACCATTGGGGCACAGGCCCTCACATAAATCACTCAAGCCCACCATTGGGGCACGGGCACTCACAAAAAATCACACAAGCCCACCATTGGGCCACAGGTCCTCACATAATTCATCCCAAGCCGTCCTATGGTTTGCTATTTCCTGCAGCTCCATCCTTGTTTTCCCCATTTTTTCCACGTCTATTTTGAATTCTCTTTTCCGTGTGTCGTTAGGTCTCCCACTATTTCCCCCATTTGTTTTTCCAACAACTACTTTGATTCATCTCTTCCCTGTGTTGTTAGGTCTCCCACTATTTCAAATCTATTATGAATTCTCTTTTCCGTGTGTCGTTAGGTCTCCTACTATTTCTTTCGCTACGTGGGTTCTAGACAAGGGAGTTTCTTGTTACACTGTCCTCAGGTGTTCTCAGTGTGTGTTCTATCCAGCGCCCGCGTCATTTCCTCACCTCTTGTTTTACTGGAATGTGTTAAGTTCTCTCCATTATCTTCCTATTGGTGATTCTGTCATAAAATGTTATTCCCACTCTGCGCAGAGACCTGTTACTTGCTGATTGTTCTTAGTTAATTAGTAATTCTTTTAGTCGTTCGCTATCTTTCTTATCCATAAAGTTGTATTGATTTATCATCATCACCATGTGCCATGTCGATAAGCATGGGCAGTCATGTTTCTCCATCTCATACTATCACCAAAATTGAGGATCAGCTCTGTGATTTTGTCTCGATTTTAACATGTATGAAGGGGTTACTGGCGCAATTCGTAATTCCGCATACCGCGTTCGAAACACAACTGTGGGCGATTTGGCAGATGACCGCCTTGCGTTAATTTTCATAAAATGGTATGAGTGCCGGACATTCAAAAAGCAATGGAAAACTACTGAATGTATATTTGCCAAGAAATCACAGCCAGAAAATGCTGGAATTGACTGCTACGTCTTGTAAAGTATGTACAACTAACTTGCTTATATCGTGTGGCCGAGTCATCCAGGTATTGACCTCTCTGCTTTCCCCTTGTTCAGTTCCCCTCAATCTTGCCATTTGAATATACAGAAGAATGTGTCGTATTTCATGGAAACAAACACAATCAAATGCAGATGTTCTAGAGAAACTGGGAATGAAAAGAGAGTTGATCAGATAAATAAAACAGAGGCACATGAAATATTTCGGCCACGTTAAAAGACAACAATCTCATATACAATACTGGAGGGTTTTTAGGAAGAATGTTGCTACTTTCGAGGACAGAGAAGAGAAGGAAACCAAATCCTAACAAACTAAAGAATGAAACAAATGAAAGAACGAACTTTATTTTCAAAGAGTTAAGATTTAAATATTGAGCACAACCCACTACTGGCAACGCTGATCATATTCTGGTATGAACCTAAGGCCTATCCACGTCAATATGGAAGCACTATACTCGAGTTTCGCTCTCGCTTGAGCTCGTCAGTAGTGCATATCCCTGACCGGATCCGGAAACAAGCCCTGGATCACTGGCGTGTGAAGCGGGTGTGTAACCACGCAGGCACAGCGTTGGACACGGTCCAAATTATCATAACAGAATATTACAACGTTCACCCATCGTAGGCTATGCTCAATGATTATTGCTCACTGGATTTTAGGAGGCCTGGTGTTCCTTGCCAGTGAGAAGTACTGATCGTTCGGGTCCACATCGATTGACGGACGTCAGTAGCGGCATTGGGCAATCTTGAGCAATGCCTACGATGGGTGACATTGTAATATTCTGTTATGATAATTTGGCCGTGTCCAACGTGTGCCGCGTGGTTACACACCCGCTTCACACGCCAGTGATCCGAGGCTTGTTTCCGGATCCGGTCAGGGATATGCACTACTGACGAGCTCAAACGAGAGCGAAACTCGAGTATAGTGCTTCCATATTGACGTGGATAGGCCTTAGGTTCATACCAGAATACGATCAGCGGTGCCAGTAGTGGGTTGTGCTCAATATTTAAATTTCAAATCCCGAAACAACCAAATAAATCGAGTTAAGAATTGCAAAGGGTTAAGAATTGAGTGCTCAAGCCCGTCTGACATTCTGCCATTCTGCCCTTCTTATTTATCTGTCTGCTCTCATACATTATTTACTTCATTCATCACTTATGAAGCTAATCTTAGACAAAAACGACAACCACAGCAATAATATGCATTAAAGCGCATGGAAAATGCACAATAATCAATAATAAATGAATCAACAAAACTCATTTTTGGACATGGCAATTACAATTACCTAAGATAAGCTGTGACGTACCACAGTTGGGGTAATGTTCATTGTAATAATTGTCATGTGAGATGTGAGATAATTATTCTTATTTTGGGTTTTTTTTTTTTTTTAGCTGATTAAGTACCGGAGAATAATATATCGCCAAATGGATAGAAGGACGATATAAAGTAATATCAAGGATCATTTTGTTATCTGTTTTGTTTCGCAGTATCGTCCGCAATTCCAGTTCTCAGTGAACGGAAATTACTTTATAATACTTGATCATTTCACTGTGTGCCGTGTCTGTTCCAAACCGACTTTTTGCATGGCACTGAATCAGTTGGGATTGTGGGGCGGGGCATGTAGTCTGAGGTATTGAGAACTGCGGGAATTTTAAGATGGCGCATAACATCCATTAGAAAAGAATGGAATTAGTAAGCATAGCAACAGATGAGATGGAACGGAGAAATTAGCTTTATATAGGGGGAAATACTAGGGCAACAGGATCTGTGGAAGATGTCTATGGAACAGAAAGCAGCAGGACAACAAATAATAATATAAGTAATACCAGCTTCATCAATATAGCAAATAATAAAGAGGATTGGAGAGTCATCGCCGATGTCAGCTGCAGTCTTGGCATCTGAAGAAGAAGAAGAAGAAGAAGAAGAAGAAGAAGAAGAAGAAGAAGAAGAAGAAGAAGAAGAAGAAGAAGAAGAAGAAGAAGAAGAAGAAGAAGAAGAAGAAGAAGAAGAAGAAGAAGAAGAAGAAGAAGAAGAAGAAGAAGAAGAAGAAGAAGAAGAAGAAGAACAACAACAACAACAACAACAACAACAACAACAACAACACAACAACAACAAAAACAACAACAACAACAACATGAAGAAGAACAAGAAGACATAGGACAAACAGAAGACATCAAGAACAAACTGTTGTAATTTTTCAGACGAGGATCAGTAAGCATCCAATATACCGAAACAGGGTGTCTTCCTACTAATATGAAGTAAGTTGCCACTCCAGTTTGAAAACCTCTGCCCTAGCCACACAGAAATCTCCGAGACATGGGTCTCACAATGAATCTGTCTGGAAAATTACAACCTCTGATCTCACTGTCTCTTTTAATAAGAAAAGAGGGACGACCAGAATATTTATTCCCCCCGAAATCAATACATCCTGACGATTATGCGAGTCTTAAGTGCGCACCCATCACTCAGTTGCAATTTCCGAGCAGAAAAAAATGTGCAATGTGGTTGTAGGATATCAGCGTCTTATCTTATATATAAACTAGCTGAAACGGCCCGGCTTCGCCCAGTCCCTGCAGGGGATCTATCTATCAGTCAGTCTGTCTGTCTGCTTGTTTGTCTGTCAGGCTGACCCTGCCCGGCTTCGCCCAGTCACTGGTGGGGAGCATCTCATTTAATTCATATAAGTAGTAATATAAGTTCTCGTTCCCGTTACCGACTGTCTGTCTGTCTGTCTGTCTGTCTGTCTGTCTGTCTGTCTGTCTGTCTGTCTGTCTGTCTGTCTGTCTGTCTGACCCGGCCCGGCATTGCCCAGCTCCTGGTGTGGAGCATCTCATTTAATTCATATAAGTAGTCATATAAGTTCCCGTTCCCGTTACCGACTATCTATCTGTCTGTCTGTCTGTCTGTCTGTCTGTCTGTCTGTCTGTCTGTCTGTCTGTCTGTCTGTCTGACCCGGCCCGGCATTGCCCAGCTCCTGGTGTGGAGCATCTCATTTAATTCATATGAGTAGTCATATAAGTTCCTCGTTCCCGTTACCGACTATCTGTCTGTCTGTCTGTCTGTCTGTCTGTCTGTCTGTCTGTCTGTCTGTCTGTCTGTCTGTCTGTCTGTCTGTCTGTCTGTCTGTCTGTCTGACCCGGCCCGGCATTGCCCAGCTCCTGGTGTGGAGCATCTCATTTAATTCATATAAGTAGTCATATAAGTTCCCGTTCCCGTTACCGACTATCTGTCTGTCTGTCTGTCTGTCTGTCTGTCTGTCTGTCTGTCTGTCTGTCTGTCTGTCTATCTGTCTGCCTGACCCTGTCCGGCTTCGCCCAGTCCCTGGTGGGGAGCATCTCATTTAATTCACATAAGTAGTCATATAAGTTCTCATTAAATTCATACAACAAAAAAAGTAACTTAAAAGAATGTCCTTCCACACACCATCCATTATTTTTAATGAAAACGCTTGCTAATCACCTGCATGACTACAGTAACTTCTTAAGCAAATAAAGATGAGTTACAATGTTATGCATTGTGCATTATTTTTATGAAAACTTTAAAAATGCCTTACAGTTTGTATCATTATTTATTATAACTCATATGCCGGTACATAACTATGGACACAGAGTTTATAAATCTTTGAAAACGATGCCACAATATGACTATAAGTTATACAGAAAAGTTATGCCCCTTGAAATAACTTTTACGGAGTTAGGTCCCCTGAAATATATACAATTATAATGAAAAATGAAAAATGAAATAATACTGAGTAAGCAGGCGATTTCACACTAAAAAAATATCACAGTTGACAGCTCTGGACTGAAAGGAAGGCGTGTAGAAAATTTCATCTCAATCGGATGGGCCGTTCGCGAGCGCACAAAGGACATACATAGATACATACAGACAGACAGACAGACATACGATCCTTATTTATATATAAGATAAGGATCGTATGTCTGTCTGTCTGTATCTATGTATGTCCTTTGTGCGCTCGCGAACGGCCCATCCGATTGAGATGAAATTTTCTACACGCCTTCCTTTCAGTCCAGAGCTGTCAACTGTGATATTTTTTTAGTGTGAAATCGCCTGCTTACTCAGTATTATTTCATTTTTCATTTTTCATTATAATTGTATATATTTCAGGGGACCTAACTCCGTAAAAGTTATTTCAAGGGGCATAACTTTTCTGTATAACTTATAGTCATATTGTGGCATCGTTTTCAAAGATTTATAAACTCTGTGTCCATAGTTATGTACCGGCATATGAGTTATAATAAATAATGATACAAACTGTAAGGCATTTTAAAGTTTTCATAAAAATAATGCACAATGCATAACATTGTAACTCATCTTTATTTGCTTAAGAAGTTACTGTAGTCATGCAGGTGATTAGCAAGCGTTTTCATTAAAAATAATGGATGGTGTGCTGGAAGGACATTCTTTTAAGTTACTTTTTTTGTTGTATGAATTTAATGAGAACTTATATGACTACTTATGTGAATTAAATGAGATGCTCCCCACCAGGGACTGGGCGAAGCCGGACAGGGTCAGGCAGACAGATAGACAGACAGACAGACAGACAGACAGACAGACAGACAGACAGACAGACAGACAGACAGATAGTCGGTAACGGGAACGGGAACTTATATGACTACTTATATGAATTAAATGAGATGCTCCACACCAGGAGCTGGGCAATGCCGGGCCGGGTCAGACAGACAGACAGACAGACAGACAGACAGACAGACAGACAGACAGACAGACAGTCGGTAACGGGAACGAGAACTTATATGACTACTTATATGAATTAAATGAGATGCTCCCCACCAGGGACTGGGCGAAGCCGGGCCGGGTCAGCTAGTCTTATATATAAATAAGGATCGTATGTCTGTCTGTCTGTATCTGTATCTATGTATGTCCTTTGTGCGCTCGCGAACGGCCCATCCGATTGAGATGAAATTTTCTACACGCCTTCCTTTCAGTCCAGAGCTGTCAACTGTCATAGTTTTTTAGTGTGAAATCGCCTGCTTACTCAGTATTATTTCATTTTTCATTTTTCATTATAATTGTATATATTTCAGGGGACCTAACTCCGTAAAAGTTATTTCAAGGGGCATAACTTTTCTGTATAACTTATAGTCATATTGTGGCATCGTTTTCAAAGATTTATAAACTCTGTGTCCATAGTTATGTACCGGCATATGAGTTATAATAAATAATGATACAAACTGTAAGGCATTTTAAAGTTTTCATAAAAATAATGCACAATGCATAACATTGTAACTCATCTTTATTTGCTTAAGAAGTTACTGTAGTCATGCAGGTGATTAGCAAGCGTTTTCATTAAAAATAATGGATGGTGTCTGGAAGGACATTCTTTTAAGTTACTTTTTTTGTTGTATGAATTTAATGAGAACTTATATGACTACTTATGTGAATTAAATGAGATGCTCCCCACCAGGGACTGGGCGAAGCCGGACAGGGTCAGGCAGACAGATAGACAGACAGACAGACAGACAGACAGACAGACAGACAGACAGACAGACAGACAGACAGATAGTCGGTAACGGGAACGGGAACTTATATGACTACTTATATGAATTAAATGAGATGCTCCACACCAGGAGCTGGGCAATGCCGGGCCGGGTCAGACAGACAGACAGACAGACAGACAAGACAGACAGACAGACAGACAGTCGGTAACGGGAACGAGAACTTATATGACTACTTATATGAATTAAATGAGATGCTCCCCACCAGTGACTGGGCGAAGCCGGGCCGGGTCAGCTAGTCTTATATATAAATAAGGATCGTATGTCTGTCTGTCTATGTATCTATGTATGTCCTTTGTGCGCTCGCGAACGGCCCATCCGATTGAGATGAAATTTTCTACACGCCTTCCTTTCAGTCCAGAGCTGTCAACTGTCATATTTTTTTAGTGTGAAATCGCCTGCTTACTCAGTATTATTTCATTTTTCATTTTTCATTATAATTGTATATATTTCAGGGGACCTAACTCCGTAAAAGTTATTTCAAGGGGCATAACTTTTCTGTATAACTTATAGTCATATTGTGGCATCGTTTTCAAAGATTTATAAACTCTGTGTCCATAGTTATGTACCGGCATATGAGTTATAATAAATAATGATACAAACTGTAAGGCATTTTTAAAGTTTTCATAAAAATAATGCACAATGCATAACATTGTAACTCATCTTTATTTGCTTAAGAAGTTACTGTAGTCATGCAGGTGATTAGCAAGCGTTTTCATTAAAAATAATGGATGGTGTCTGGAAGGACATTCTTTTAAGTTACTTTTTTTGTTGTATGAATTTAATGAGAACTTATATGACTACTTATGTGAATTAAATGAGATGCTCCCCACCAGGGACTGGGCGAAGCCGGACAGGGTCAGGCAGACAGATAGACAGACAGACAGACAGACAGACAGACAGACAGACAGACAGACAGACAGACAGACAGATAGTCGGTAACGGGAACGGGAACTTATATGACTACTTATATGAATTAAATGAGATGCTCCACACCAGGAGCTGGGCAATGCCGGGCCGGGTCAGACAGACAGACAGACAGACAGACAGACAGACAGACAGACAGACAGGACAGACAGTCGGTAACGGGAACGAGAACTTATATGACTACTTATATGAATTAAATGAGATGCTCCCCACCAGGGACTGGGCGAAGCCGGGCCGGGTCAGCTAGTATCTATATAAATAGGGATTGAAATTCCATTCTGTGGTCGTCTCATTCGCATATAGATGCCTTCAAGATTGCGAGAAACAATCAATCAATGAGGTGCCGTCTTTAAAATGAAGCTTAACTGCAATGAATCTCTGACATTACTGCCTTTCGCATTGATTATACATTCTTTCAGACTGTCGATAGTCCATCTATGGATGTTATATTCCCACTTGTATCGCTGTCTATTACTTGCTCGATTGCCCTCAACCTTACCACCCTACAATATGGTTTATCTGTGACGTTCGAAACACAGCTGCTGGCTATTTGGTAGCAGACTGCCTTGTGTTGATGTTCATACAATGATATGAGTACCGGTCTTTCAGAAAGAAAAGGAAAACTACTGAACGTCAACTTGGCAAGAAGTCATAAACAGTCAAAACATGATCAGGTTGACGACAACGTCTTGTAAAGGATATTTTATTAATTATTTTAAATGTCTTTAACATGGTCGAAAAATTGTACTTGCCTCTTTTTTATTTCTTTCACTAACTCTCTTTTCATTCTCAGTTTTTCTAGAACCTCTGATTTTGTTTCTATTAATACGACATATTCTTCTGTGTACCCATTTCTCCAGAGCCTCTATTCGACTTTATAGTTGCTATAATTGCATGTTGACTGTCCAGACTTCAGCGCCATGTATTAGTGTTGAATACACATAACATTTGACAATTCTCATTTTTAATTCGTTGCTTAATCTCCGTAGTTAGTTGCATGTCCTTTTAAGGGACGTAGCAGTCAACCCCAGCATTGTTTGGCTATTCGTGATTAATGGGGCAAGTTTACGTTCAGTAGTTTGCCATTGATTTCTGAATCTCTGTAGATGTCCACACCAATTTCATGATGTTGAAAGCATATTTGGCCATTCCTATGCTCTTTATGACTTATGTTTCACTCCTGCCATCATCTGTGATTACATTGTTCACTTTAGGGCAGGAGTTGGTCTGCTCACCTCATCATCTTGCGACCCAAGTATCAACGCCAGTTTCCTCACGTCCCGCTGAAAATGTCAGATCTTCTGACTAGTTTAGTTTAGTCGACGGATGAACTTAATGGCACATGGGTGTGACCCATAAGTGATCCGTTCTACGTCTAACTCAAGCCTGAGTCCGGCGAATCTCAGCTCAGTGCACGAACTCCGTAGCACCAGCGAGGCTCCTGAAATACTTTGGGTAGATTTTTAACTCGAAATGTTGCCCGGGCAGCGCCGTTAAGCTAATCTTTTTCGACTTCCAACTGCCAAGAGATTTTTACGTGCGCAACAATACACACGGGCGTTCGATCTCACTAACCAGAGACCACGGAAAATGTTGTTACTAGAAGTCCACGTGAAAACATCTCGGCCCTCACCGGGGTTTGAACCCCGGACGTCCAGCACTTGAGGCGGACACCATACTTCGAGACCACTCAGCCTGTCTAATGCACCCTAAAGTGTCCCGTATCCATCTTCGTGCTTATTGACAGCATCTTCTTCTTCTGTGAACAGGACTTTCCATTACTCTACTCTCCAAGCACTGTGACTCATCATCACCATCATCATCAAGTGTCCTGCCAGCTGGCGTAGGCGTTCATGGCTCTCCACAGATCTCGGTCTTTGGTGTTCTGAATCAACTCTGCTGATACTGTGACCCGGGTATTAAAAAACAAATAGTTACTTGCATGTCCTTTACATGAAGCCGCAGTCAACCCAAGAATTTTTGGCTGTTTGTGGTTTCTTGCCAAGATTTTTTTACGTTCAGTATTTTGCTATATTCAACGTATCAAGAAGAGATAAAATCAGAAATGAAGAAATCAGGACTAAAGTGGGGGTTAAAGCAGCATTAGATGTTATTAGAAAGCAGCAAGTCAAATCGTTTGGCCATGCAAGTAAGAGGTAAACGTTGGACGGAGGGAATAGCAGAGTCCATGGGAATATCGATACATGAAGCCCTAATCAGACACTCTCACGAAGTTTATACTTCACCTCGACACCGCAAGGTACAAGAGGAACACGATGAGATGAGATGAGATGAGAAGAGTATTTTGCTGTTGCTTTCTGAACGACCGGCACTCATACAATTTCATAAAAATCAACGCAAGGGGGTCTGCTGCCAAATAGACCGCAGCTGTGTTTCGAACGCTGTATGCAGAATTACTAACAGCGTCCGTAACCCCTTCGCCACATAGACAGGTATTAAACAAATTATAAAACCAATAGGTGCTGTAGAATAAACTTGCTGTGGATATGTCACGTGGTAAGACCAATACATTTTTGCAGGCTTTTTTGCGCTCGCTCGCTTTGCGCTCAAGAATAGTCCGTACACTATTTATAGTAGTGATGGACTGAATTTTTCGTGTGGATTAGCTTTCCCATTAACAATGTACTCCTACCATCAGGTGAACCCACTCCGACTTCAGAGGTACATGTAATTTACATCCCCAAGTCAATGACGACAGGTCAACATTTTAGTTCAGCTGTCTTGTTTTTTTTTAACTGCTTACCTCGGCATCAGCACAACGGATGTTTAAGAACACACGTTCTTACCCATTCGACCACGCTGACCTGCTTTTTGTTGACTTGAGTCCACGGATGAATAGGTGTGCCCACCAGTCTTCCCCTCGCGTAGCGAATGACGAGAGTCGGCATCGAAGCTTTGTCCAGCTGCGTATTTTGGAAGGATAGTATATCATAAGCTAGTCTCCCTGACGAAGGTTTTGACGACTTTCTCCGTAATCCCGTATATCCACGTGGGAAACGCAGCTGCGTGAGATTCGATAGCGGATCGCGTCACGTTGGTTACTTACGAGGGTATGTGAGCCGGTCGCTCAGAAAGCAATAGCAAATTACTGAGCGTAATCTTGCCAAGACATCAACAGCAGCTGCAATATGTTGGTATTGACTGCAGTGTTCTGTAAAGGATATATGGAAAAAAAGTATTATCATACGTCAGGGGTGGGCAAACTTTTCGTGCGGAGGGCCGCATTGGCAAATGTAAAGCTGTGGCGGGCCGCATGTATATATATATATATATATATATATATATATATATATATATATATATATATATATATATATATATATATATATATATATATATATATCCATTTTGTTTACAGCAACCTATGACAATAAGTAATTATTAATTATTTATAGGTTATTAAGCAGTATAAATAACTATTGCAATTTTATTTTACTTATACACTTATCTTATATATAAAAGGCGATCTCCGTCCGTCTGTCTGTCTGTCTGTATATCCCTATGTCCTTTATGCGCTCGCGAACGACCCATCCGATTGAGATGAAATTTTCTACACGTCTTCCTTTCATTCCAGCGCAGCCCACTGTCATATTTATTTAGTGTAAATCGGCTGCTTACCCAATATTATTTCATTTTTCATTTTTCATTATAATTTCATATATCTCAGGGGACTTAACTCTGTAAAAGTTATTTCAAGGGGCATAACTTTTCTGTATAACTTATAGTCATATTGTGGCATCGTTTTCAAAGATTTATAAACTCTTTGTCCATAGTTATGTACCGGCATATGAGTTATAATAAATAATGATACAATCTGTAAGGCATTTTCAAAGTTTTCATAAAAATAATGCATAATGCATAACATTGTAACTCATCTTTTTTTGCTTAAAGAATGAATAAATAATAGTTACCTTATCTCTATCAAGTTTGAAGATTTTATATTTCTTTACACTGTCGCCAACTCTAAGAAGACATGGAACAACTTCAGCCATTATTAAATCTACAGGCATATGCGTTATATTCCTCCTCCTCCTCCTCTCCCCTCCTCCACCTCCTACCCTCTTCCTCTTCTCCTCCCCCTCCTCCCTCTCCCTCCTCCATCCTCCTCTTCTCTCTTTCTCCTCCTCCTCCCTCCTCCTCCCTCTTCCTCCTCCCAGCTCCTACTCCTCCTTTTTCTTCTTCTTCTGCTGCTGCTGCCGCTGCTCCATTTACCCAAGTTAATTGTTGGGGAAGATGTAAAGATCTTTCAAGTGCTCTTTCTAATGCTTTTTGTAAGTTGGTCTTCGTTTATCTAAGGTTGTTCTAACTGCAACCAATAAATGATTAGACAGACAGACAGACAGACAGACAGACAGACAGACAGACAGACAGACAGACAGACAGACAGACAGACAGACAGACAGACAGACAGTCGGGAACGGGAACTTATATGACTACTCATATGAATTAAATGAGATGCTCCCCATCAGGGGCTGGGCGAAGCCGGGCCGGATCAGACAGATAGACAGACAGATAGACAGACAGACAGACAGACAGATAGATAGTCGGGAACGGGAACGTGAGCTTATATGACTACTTATATGAATTAAATGAGATGCTCCACACCAGGAGCTGGGCGATGCCGGGCCGGGTCAGACAGACAGACAGACAGACAGACAGACAGACAGACAGACAGACAGACAGACAGACAGATAGTCGGTAACGGGAACGGGAACTTATATGACTACTTATATGAATTAAATGAGATGCTCCCCACCAAGGACTGGGCGAAGCCGGGCCGGGTCAGACAGACAGACAGACAGACAGACAGACAGACAGACAGACAGACAGACAGACAGACAGACAGACAGACAGATAGTCGGTAACGGGAACGGGAACTTATATGACTACTTATATGAATTAAATGAGATGCTCCCCACCAAGGACTGGGCGATGCCGGGTCGGGTCAGACAGACAGACAGACAGACAGACAGACAGACAGACAGTCGGTAACGGGAACGGGAACTTATATGACTACTTATATGAATTAAATGAGATTCTCCCCACCAAGGACTGGGCGAAGCCGGGCCGGGTCAGCTAGTACATTATATTTGACAATATGGACAAAAACTTTTACTAATTTGTTAACACGAATTTACAACTTGTTATTATAACAAATATTATTTATTATCTATCAATGGCTTTAATTTAGACACACATCGACTACATTGTCACTACAGTTGTTGATTTCTAATGAGATGTATGTAACTGCTTGCAATTTTTGACAATATTCTTGAAATCTAGAGCAAGTTTACTTGTTGAAATTCGCATGACAGCATGCAAGTTGCAGTCCGACAATAAAGACCTATTCTTAGATTTGTTGATCTTCAAGCAAGAGAATGCTTGTTCGCAAATGTATGTTGATCCAAATAATGATAAAAGTTTAGCTGCAAAGTTTTTCAAGTTGGGAAATGATTCTTGTGATAAAGATCCATAGAAATCCAGCAAACCATCTGTCTTGAATTTCTCTTTCAGGTCATGATCTGCTTGTAAGTCAAGCAGCTCCAACTGTATGTCCTCTGTGGCTGTATCAGCGTCTGCACTAAAAAATGAACTGAGAATATTGAACTATGGCTCTAATTTCTTGAAATCTTGGAATCTCCATCCAAATTCTTCAATCAATGCATCTAATTGGGCTTTGTATTTTTCAGTCATTTCACCAGAAATGGTTTCTTGTTTCAGCAAAGGGAAGTGACAAAATCTTTTTTCACTTGCTTGTCTGGAGAACAGTGAGAGTTTTGCCTGAAATGATTTTACATATACATACAATTCATGTGCAAACACACCATTGCCCTGAAGTTTGACATTCAGTTCATTTAACTTTTCCATAATTTCAATGGCAAACATAAAGTCTAACTGCCACTCTTTATTGACAATGTTAGTATTAAAGTCACATGCAATGCCCTTCATCTCTAGGAACATCACTATTTCTTCTCTGAGTTCCCACACTCGCCTCAACACCGTGCCGAGACTCAGCCATCGAACATTGGTGTGGTTCAGGACATCGGAATGTTCAGTTTCCAAATCGTCGAGTAATGACTTGAACTGTCTGTGATTAAGTCCTCTTGATCTGATGAGGTTGATGACACTGACAACTAGGTCAATAACATGCTTGATATTCAAAACAGTTGTACACAGACTTTCTTGATGAATCACACAGTGAAGTGGTAATAATGTGTGGTCAGGATATTCTGCTTTAATCTTATCACTTGTCAACTTTACCAGACCTACATTTTTTCCAGTCAAAGCACGAGCTCCGCCAGTTATAACACTTACCATCTTGTTCCAAACCAACCCAGTTCTTTCAATACAGTTAGTAACAGCATTGAATATATCATGGCCTGTGGTTGTGAATTTGAGTGACTCAACACTCAGTAACTCTTCAGTGAGTTTGAAAGAAGTGTTTATTCCACGTATAAATATCAATAATTGGGCAGTATCATGTACAACGGTACTCTCATCCAATGCAAGAGAGTACCACAAAATTATTTTACTTGCATCTTGAAGTTTATGCATCAAATTGTCACTGATCTTGTCAACACGTCTGACCACAGTTCTCCTTGATAAAGTAATGTTGTCAAATCTGTTTCTTTTTTTTTTTTGTTCTGGACACATAATGTTTGCTGCATCTAGCAAACATTCCTGGATGAACTCGCCATCAGAAAATGGCTTGTTCTGTTTTACAATTCTGTGTGACAGCACAAGACTAGCTTCAGTTGCAGCATCTTGAATTGAAGAATGTTTAGTGAAAACAGTTTGCTGTTTCTCCAAATTTTTCACCAACTCAAGGCATTTCCTTTCCTTCACTTCGGTCGTTAAATTGTATCCGAAATCGGAATGTTTTGTTTGATAATGTCTTTTTAAATTGTACTCCTTGAAGACAGCCATTGACTCACGACACAACAAGCAAACTGATTTGCTACCAACTTAGTTATCCATTTATCATTAAAAACATGGCATTCATCTTCAATTTTACGTTTGTTATTGACACTCATCATAACGGTTCATGAAATTCTGTAAAATTCAACGAAATAACTTAAACACAAATTAAATTTTCTTATTTCTAAATGCCCTCGCGGGCCGCATAAAATCGCTTGGCGGGCCGCATGCGGCCCGCGGGTCGTAGTTTGCCCACCCCTGTCATACGTCATTCTGAGTCACTGAATATGTAACTTTGAGTTGAGTTGTATTGTCTTTTCTTGTGTTGTGTCGAGTCAAGAACCGACATCATAGAACTCAAGACATTCTCATGCGTGCTCCTTCCTCATCTTCAACAGTCAGCAAAGAGTCCCCAATGCTATTGCGACTCTTAGTAGTAGTCTGATTTAGTGTCCAATCTGGCCTTTCCTTGCAGTCATGAGTGTCAGACAGATCCTGTGGTCACTTCCTGCAGCTTTATTCCCACTATACACGCGATCCCAAAGGGTCCCGACTTACCTATGCTACCAATACAACACCCAGCGATAGAGACCCAGCCAATCTGTCCGCCTGCTTGGTTTACACCAAACCAGCATGTCCCGGGGGGCGAAGGTGGTTAACAGAAGAGGGGAGGGGGGGGGGGGGGGGAATCCATCAGCTATAGGATTCATTTATGTAACGTATAATAGTGTTTGTGTTCTATTTGTTATAAGGTACAAAGACAGACAGACGGATGGACATTGATTTAATAGAGCATAACATTTGAGTATCATTGATGTAATGACGTATAAAGTCTTGGCATAATTTATTTAATGGAATATAAATCTATCATTGATTTAATGGAGTATTATTGATATAGTGGTGCATAAAGTCTGTGTATAATTGATGTAATGGGGTATAACATCGGAATATCTTTGATTTGATGGAGTAAAACATCGAAAATCATTTATTTAATGGAGTGCAACGTCGGAATAACATTGATTTAATGGATTATAAAGTCTATCATTGATTTAATGGAGTATAAAGTGTGAGTATCATTGGTTTAATGGTGTATAAAGTCTGAGTATCATTGATTTAATGGAGTATAAAGTCTGAGTATCATTGATTTAATGGAGTATAAAGTCTGAGTATCATTGATTTAATGGAGTATAAAGTCTGAGTATCATTGATTTAATGGAGTATAAAATATGAGTGTCATTGGTTTAATGGAGTATAAAGTCTGAGTATCATTGATTTAATGGAGTATAAAGTCTGAGTATCATTGATTTAATGGAGTATAAAATCTGAGTATCATTGATTTAATGGAGTATACAGGTTGAGCATGATTGATTAAATGGCGTATAGCATCTGAAAGCTGGGGCGTTGGTATACTGGTTAATACGCGATGCTGACAATGCCATTAGTGCGCTTGGATGAGAATTCTACGCCTTGCACTCGTCGTTTGCTACGGGAGGGGAAAAGCTGGCTACTTGTTTCTCCGTGCTCTCGGGTACACGAAACCGTGACGGCTCTAACACTTCAGTTACCCACACAGTAGCCTGCCTGCTACGATACTGCTTTTTATAATGCCTGGAGCAGGTACACTAAATGGTGTATGTTGTTTGTCCATCAGGAATGATGATAACTATTTATTTCATCCAGTGGAGTTGACAGTATGTAGCCGTGATTTCTAAGATGGCTGATAAGGCCTATTTTGGCACGACATGTTCTTAGACAGTGTGGGCAAAGAATGCTTGACGTTCCAGGAGGAGGATCTCCTGTAGTGCTTTTTCTGGACAGCCTTTTCTTCACAGCTCTTGCAGTCCTGGTTGCTTCACAAGTTACTGCACCCATTATGTAATGATGTACGCCACGAATTACTGTCTTTAGCAGCAGTCTCACCGGTTTCAAGATGAATTCCAGAAGCTTTCAGAGAGATTCTCAGAGTGTCTTTAAAGCGTTTCCTCTGGCCGCCTTGGGAGCGTTTGCCACAACGCAGCTCGCCGTAAAAAATGTGTTTAGGGAGCCTGTGATCTGGTGTATACAGTATATGTGGGTAGTAATGGGTCACCGTAGCCAGGCGGTTTAATGCGCTCGGCTTAAACTTTGTGTGGGCTGATGGCGGGATAGTGGGTTCATGCCACACACCTGCCAGCTGACTTCTTGTTCAGAAAGCAATGGCATATCACTGAATATAATATTGTCTAGAATGGCAACCTGGGGTTGATGGCAATGGCGTGGAAATGACATACAACACTTTAAAAGTATGTGACTGTCAGATGTACGAGGCAACGTCAATAAGTAAGTCACAAATGTCTGTAGAAAAATAACTAAATATGATAATAACTTGAAACAATTTTATTTGTATACATACAATGTCTTTATATTTCTCAACATAATTTCCACCAACATGGATGCACTTATCCCATCGTTTTATCAGTTCTCCCAAGCCGGCTGCATAGACATGCGTGCTCTGTTTTCTAAACCACGTTTTCACTTCACATTCAACTTCGGCGTCATTCGCCAAATGTCTCCCGCCAAGGTGGGTTTTCAGTGGACCAAAAAGGTGGAAATCGCTAGGGGCTAAGTCGGGGCTGTAAGGTGGATGTTCCAGAACTTCCCACCTTAGTTGGTTAATTTTCTCCTGAGTTAATCGAGCCGTATGTGGTCTGGCATTGTCATGAAGAAGCAACACTCCTCTAGTCAGCAGTCCTGGACGTTTTCTTCGAATTACATCATGAAGCATCGATAGATTTTCACAGTACGATTCACAATTCACATTGTCACCTTTCTTTTTGAAATTGGTTAAAAGCATTCCTTGACAATCCCAGAACACTGTCAGCATAACCTTCCTTGCTGATGGCGTAACCTTGAATTTTTGGACACAAGGCGAAGAAGGATGTTTCCATTGCATTGAAACACGCTTTGATTCGGGCTGGTAGTGATGCACCCATGATTCGTCCTCAGTAACAATCCTGTTCAGCATGTCTTCTCCTTCATGTTTGTATCGACAGAGATGATGCAAGGAAAGACCAAATCGGTTCATTTTGTGTTCCTCCTTCAATTTTCTGGGTCCCACCTTGAGCACACTTTCTTAAATTTCAATCGATCATACGTTATAGTATGCATTATACTGTCGTGTATTTTTGCGTGTCGTCCATTCGCACTGCGAGCGCTAACAAGTCAAGTCGCCTTATCCTGTCAAGAAGCCTGATACGCGGGAAAATGCTACATGTCCAACAAGAAACACGCTGTAGCCAAGATGTGCAGCGTGAGAGCCGACAAGAAGAAGAACAACGTGGAGAGCCTACCTGCTAGCCGCATCAAAGAGCCTGATACTACAGCTATTACTGAAGCTACCACGAGGGAGAAGATCGACAGCCCAACTCAGACAAGAATCAAGACAACAGAGAAGAAGGAGGAGAAAGACACCAGAGCCGGGAACATCGACTCAGAAACAGTCCGATGGGTTGTCAAGCGGATCCAAGTGGAGCTGATAGATGAAGAAATCCTGAAGATATGACATATTTTTTTTTTTGCATATCCTTTACAGGACATCGCTGTCAACACCAGCATCTTTCAGCTGTATGTTGATTTCTTGGCAAGATTACGCTCAGTAGTTTGCCATTGCTTTCTGAGCGGCCGGTTCACATACCCCGTAAGTTATTGATGCGATTCGAACCACCGCTGATTCTTACCGTCATCACGTCAACCCACGAGAGTATACGAGATTACTGAGAAAAGTCATAACCTATAAGCCACGAAGCCGGCTATATGATATATAAGTTTGTTAAATATGTACCCACGCCATATCGTTTAAGGATTTCCCACAGCTTCTTTCTATTTACTCTATCAAATGCCCTTATTATTATTTTTTTTGGGTCGACAAAGGCTAAATAGAGTCTCTCATCTCATCTTGTTCCTCTTGTACCTTGCGGTGTCGAGGTGAAGTATAAACAGCGGGAGAGTGTCCGCTTATGGGCTTCATGTATCGAAATTCCCATGGACTCTGTTATTCCCTTCGTCCATCATTTACGTGGTCGGCCTCTTCCTCTGCTTCCCTCTGGTCTGTACATCATTGCTTGTTGTGGTATACTGTTAGTTGGTAACCTACTTGCATGGCCAAACCATTTGACTTGCTGCCTTCTAATAAAACCTAGTGCAGATAAAACCCCACTTTAGCCCTGATTTCTTCATGTCTGATCTTATCTCTTCTTGATACATTGAGTATTTTTCTCAGGAATCTCATTTTTGTTGTAATTTTTCTTTTCTCTTTTTTTGTCATTGTCCAGGTTTGGCATTGGTAACATAGAGTTGGTAGGAAGATTGTGTTGTAAAGTGCTCTCTTAGTAGTTATTGATACATGTTTGTTCTTTAGTATTTTTGCCATTTGTCCAATGAGTTGGTTTACCTTATTGCATTTATTTTCGATCTTATCTTCTGATTTGCCATTTGATGATATTATACTTTCTAGGTACTTGAAACTCTTTACTTGTTTAAAAGGATGTTCGTTTAGGTGAATTGTTGTTGCTTTTTCTTCTTTAGTTACAGTCATTACCTCTGTTTTACTAGTGCTAATTTTCATGTTATGTTCCCTACACATTTCATTTAGACTATTCATGTGGTCTTGTAATTCAGCTTCTGATTTTGCTATTAGTGCTTGGTCGTCTGCAAATAGTAGTTCTCTAATGGTTAGATTTGCAGATGGTTCTTCTTCTGTGTTCTCGTCATGCGGTGTTCTTGTGGTCTCTGTTTGGCTTGTTTCTTTACATATGTTGTCTATATATGTTATGAACAAGAGAGGGAACAGGACACAACCTTGTCGTACTCCGGATCTTATGGTGAAGGGTTCTGAGTGTCCTCCAGTTGCTCTCACTATGCATTCACTGTTGTTGTATAAGCTTCTACATAGGTTTGTTAGATGTGTGCTTACTCCATACTGTTTAAGGATTTCCCACAGCTTGTTTCTATCTACTCTATCAAATGCCTTTTCTTGGTCGACAAAGGCTAAGTAGAGTGTTTCATTGAATTCGATTGATTTTTCTATAAGTTGCCTAAGAGCAAAAATGGCATCTGTGCATCCTTTTTTTTTCCCTAAATCAATGTTGTGTTTCGCTTAGCTGGGGTTCTATTGTAGTTCTAATCTTTTCTCAAGAATTTTGCAAAATATTTTCACAGTATGACTGAAAAGGGAACTGCCTCTGTATTGTGTGCAGTCTCTTTTACTGCCTTTATTTTTCCAAATTGGAATTATTATGGCGTTTCCCCAGTCTCATGGTGTCTGTTGTTCTACCCAAACATGGTTAAACAGTCTAAGTAGCCACGCTGTTCCTACTTCTTTTGCTGCTTTAACTAGTTCATATGGTATTTCGTCTCCTCCCGGTGATTTATTCAGTGGGGCTAATCTAACGGCGTCTCCAATTTCTTCTTTCAGTATGTCTGGTTCTAGTTCTTAGATGGCATCTGTGTCGGTTTCCTTGAATTCCTGTGGCATCTGATGGAATGTTGATAAGTTTTTCGAAGTACTGTTTCCATCTTTTTACGGATTTGTTTCTGATCACTTATTGTTTTTCCTTTTTCGCTGTTAATTATTTCAGTTTAGTCAAAGGGTTCTGCTCTGGTTCTCATTGCACTGATTTTTTTTTTAAAATAAATTTATTGATGCCTCTTTGTAGGTTTTATTTAGGGTTTATCCATATCCCTCCCAATCTTTTTATTTTTTTCTCTTTCTACTATTCTATTCACATGTCTGCTCGCTATTCTTTATTCTAATACATCACGGTCGTATTTGCTCTTTTCATACTTTTTTATTTTTTTTTTTATTTTTCTCTTTTACACCTTCCTTTACCTCTGCGTTCCACCAACTTGTTATTTGCTTTATCCGTGTTTTGCATTTTTTCGTGGTTCCACGTGTTATTTTTACAGTATTTAAAATGCTTCATTTGATCATCTCCCATTCTTCTTCCACTGTTTTTCTATCTATAGGTAATTTTACAAAGATTTCAATTAGTTCTTTCTCATAATTTTTCCTCACTACCTCGTCTTTGATGTTCTTTTTTTTTTTAATTTACTGATTCACATGGCATGAATTTACCTGGTCTTTGCTTTCTTCTTCTGTTTGTTCTTATTGTGGAAATAACTACTTTCTGGTCTGTGTTTTATGCTTAAGTTGGGCACTGCCCTTGCATCTAATATATTTATCTTTCTGTTGTTTCTTTTTAATATGAAATCAATTTGGCTTTTGGTGTCTAGATCGTTCCATTTATACCAGGTGTATATGTGTGAGTATTTTTTTTTTTTTTATAAAATGAGTTTGTTATATAGAGGTCGTGTTGGCTGCATAACTATATCAGTCTACTTCCATCATCATTTTTTTTTCATTGTGTTGCTCTCCAAATGCTCCAAGATATTTTGCTATGTCCGTTCTGTTAGTCCTAGTCTTGCATTGAAGACTCACATAACTATGATGTTGTCCTGTTTCGCTATCTTATTTAGCACGTCATGGATGTTTTCAAAGAACTCCTCTTATTCTTCCTCATTTTTTGTTTGCATTGCATGGCGCGTATATTTGTACATATGTAGTAATTGTCTGTTCTTTTAATTCTCACTGTTATGGTTCTCTCTGATATATATTTTTATTTCTAATAAACTTCTTGCTAGCCGTGGTTCAGTGACTATTCCAACACCGTGTCTTGCCTTTCTTGCTGTTCCACACCGGAGTAAACAAACGTATAACTGTGATGGATCGTCTTGCACCCTTTACCTTTTATTCTGGTGTCCGCTATTCCCATCAGCCCAATTTTCCTCTTTTCATTTGTTTTTATAAGTTCTTCTTCTTTATTATTAAAACCGCAGGTGTTCATTGTGCCTATTTTTTAATCATTGATCTATCTCGTAGTCTTTTAACATTCCATCCATCATGTGCCATGCCGATAAGCGTGGGCGGTCATGTTCTGCCATCTCACTCGATCACCAGAGTCGTGGATCAGCTCTGTGTTTCTGTCTCAACCATACCACATGGCCAAGCCATCCAGGTATTTACTTCTCGGTCTTCCCCTTGGTCTCTTCCCTTCGATC
This sequence comes from Cepaea nemoralis, assembly GCA_014155875.1. Taxonomy (NCBI): domain Eukaryota; kingdom Metazoa; phylum Mollusca; class Gastropoda; order Stylommatophora; family Helicidae; genus Cepaea; species Cepaea nemoralis. The sequence goes on along the minus strand of JACEFZ010003627.1, from coordinate 3,865 downwards.
TTACCTGTCGTCACCAAGTTCTCCAAGTCAATTCTTCTCATAACCCTTTAAAATTGCCGGGTCTATATCCATTTTGGGTCAGTCCGATTATAATTCTTAGTTTTTATACGATCAGTATGAAAATCCCCTGTCGGCTTGGTAGGCCAGTCACAGGTGTAGGACAAAAATCTAACATGGGGAGTCGGCCTCCCCCTCCCCCGGCGAGCCAGAGCCCCATTGGCCCATGTCGTGGTCATGGTTTCCAGGTCTACGCCACGAGGAGGTGGGGTTGACTTGTGAAGTCTGCAGGGTCATTGACGGGCCACTAATTTTCACGTCTCAACCGTCCTGGGAGAGGCTAGCTGATCCTAACCAGGCGCAGTTCACACCTTGTAGACCGAAGATAGGAATATATATAAACATATATATATATATATATATATATATATATATATATATATATATATATATATATATATATATATATATATATATATATAATATTATAGACTATAAAGAGTGAAGAAAATAGGTATAGTATATAAATGTCATAGACTATAAAATGTGAAGAAGATAGGGATAATACATTATACATGTGGCGGAGATGTTTAATGGCAGAGGTTAGTTCGGCCAGATTTATAGTCCTCACAACTGATGGCTATTCTCCATATATATTCGTTTAAAGCTGTTTTGTTAAAAGATCCAATCTCTCTTAGCGCCTCCAGCTTTGTCCCTAACGTCCATTAGTCTTTCGTGATTGTCAACATAAGTTAGCCGTTCGGTGGCATCAAACTGACGCCAGACTGTGGCAGGAAGGCCGTGACAAGAGCGGGTTCCATTGTAAAGTGTCCGTTGTTTAGAGTAAAGGGCGGGCAACGTTGTAAAGTGATCGTAATTTAACGTAAAGTATGGATTCAACCTCAATGTTCAATGTTATTCACTGTACAACGCAGTATGGGGGAGTTGTAATGTGCAAAAATAACACGGACACACGTAATAATTTGTCTGCAATCGATTAATCGAAGACGAATCATCTCGTGCGATGGTGGTGATTTAAGGGGGAAGTGGTGTCAATATTTAATAGCAAACAATTTAGAAACAAACGATCCCTGTAATTCAAATCGACAATTTCTCAACACCTGATAAAATATGGGCATTGCAGGAACAAGGTACAGTAAACGATTGCTCAAATATATTAAAGTGTTTCAATGACGCGGTTCCAGTTAGTTTTGTGCAAGTAAATTGAGTTGGTGTTAAATTTTAAATTACCTTGTTGATAAAACATGTTCCACAGTTGAGTTGTGTTGAGTTGAGCTAAGAAAGCTAAGAACCGACATCACTGTACTCAGGACATTCCCATATGCGCTTCGTCCCCTCGTTCAACAGCCAGCGAAGAGTCACACTACTAATCGTTCCCACCGCTATCTATTGAAAGTTCTCCTGGTCTTCCCTCTCAGTTTTTAGATTCTATCAGAACCCCTGCCGATTCCCCACACGACCACCTTGTCCAAATGTAATCGACCACCAAGAGGTGCATTCCCTGCCAGCATATCAGCCTGTACATCCCCCCACACTTTCGCATGGCCAGGGCAAACAATCCATACAATTCTTACAATATGTGACCTCTGAAGCAAGGTGAACCATTCCACAAGAAACATTCCTTTCCCCACTTAGTAAGCATACTCCTTGAATCCGCGATGAAGACAATGTGTGTTGTAGTGGTCTCCTCTAACAAACGGAATGCCACTGTGACTGCTCCACCTCCATTCTCATGCTGGAGATAGTAGCCTCATATGCCATACTCTCCTTTTTTCAAGAATCGTTCATTAGCCTTCTCAATGAAACCCCAACCACTCCGTTTGTTTCTCACCACAATCTAACAGTACCTCCGACTATGTGTTTTAATACACTTCACATGATAAATAGCTCTGCGGTATGCACCTGACGAGATACAGCGAAATGTGACGACTGAACGGCACCTTGCCGTCTTGACAGACGATAGTTTGTAAAATGAACTTATACCTCTCCATAACAAAAGGCCTGATCTTAATTTAGAGACCATGCGTTGCCCATGCAGCATGATCCCTCTTTCGACCTGCCTACTTTACTCCAGAGGAAATCTAACACGAATACGTCAGGAATAAGACAAGCTGCAGAAGCTGCCAAATCAGCACAGCAATATTCTAACTGTCTGCCTATCGGAGCTTCCATCCGAGGCCGGTTGCCGAAAGAAGCTCAAGGCCTGGTTAGCCCTGCCATGACATTTAGTCTTTAGGTTGCATTTACTTGCACTAAGGTAAGGCTTTACCCTCCCAGTAGCACTCCTCCATCAAAAGCCTTTGGAACAATGTGGGGTGTGGAGTTTGGTGAAAGCCGCATAGTGAAATATGCCTGGCAAGAAATCGATAATACACTTTTCTGAGGTTTGGCAAGAACAGTCACCGAAATCATGGTTCATGGAAGAACTGGCAGAGGACTACCAGTACAAAATTAGGTACTGGACATTGAGACACTATGGACACGGAAAGTCAGCATGGCTCAATGTATAAGAATGTGTGGTTTTAAACATCCGGTGTGCTAATGCCGAGGTAAGGGCTTCAACTCCCCCCTCCCCCCCCCCCCCAATACCTAAGAGTTGGATTAAAATGTTGAATTTTTGTCCTTGACTTGGGGACGTAAATTACAAGTACCTCAGAAGTCTGAGTGGGTTCGTCTGATGGCGAGAGACACCGGAAATAGTGAAAGCTAATCCACACGAAATAATCAGTCCAGTGTTAATGGAAGTAATGTGTATGGACTACGCTTGAGTTCAAACTGGGCGAGCGGGGGGGGGCCAATTTTTTTTTTTTTTTAAACTATGGACTTGATCATGCATGAGACAAGGGAACTGGCGAAGGATGAAGAATCTTTTTTTTTTTTCAACTGCCAATGGATTTTTTTACGTACGCAATAACACACGGGAGTCCGATCTCACTACCCACAGACAAAGGAAAAATGTGTTTACTAGAAGTTCACGTGAAAATATCCCGGCCTCACCAGGGGATTAAATGGGCGACCTCCAGCAATCGACGAGGACACCATACCTTGAGACCACTCAGCCCCCTATTACCAACTCTGCATTTATTAGCAGCTCTTCTTCTTTTTTCCCTTTATCCCCTTGGGGACTGGGCCTTCGACTAACTCACACTAAGCCGTTCTATTCTTTGCTTACTACTGATGCTTCCTCCCTTCATGCCCTCTCCATATACATAGGGGAATCACATGAAAATTGCAAAAGTGTGATAGAAATTACAATAACTATGTCATTGTCTTGTAACCTGTCAATATTGTTGTTAAGGATGTCATGAGTGTTAAGCACGTGACATCATGGTGCAGACGATACAGTGACGTCATAAGGAGAGTTTAAATATGGCCGACCCACTTTTGGCATGCATCAAAGAGGAGCAGCGTTCTGTTATCCGTCTTATTTTTTTTATCTTTGAAGAGGTGAAGCCTATAGACATTCATCGGCTACTGAAGGTCCAGAATTGTTATGCATACCTGTCAGTCCAGCAAGTGTATGCGTGGAGTAGGAAGTTTCAAAACAGCGTGACTTCTGTGATATACAATTCACGACCGGGTCAGTCGGGTAGTGACCCCAGAGTCGGTTTTTATAGAGGAATCAAGGCACTTTATCGGCGCTGGAGAAATCGCATTGAACGCAGTGGTTACCACATCGAAAATGTATGCATTTGTTCTTTACTTGTTACACAATATATTCACCACAAACAAAACAACATTTAAGCTTTAATTTGAAGCAGCCTCGTAATTCATTTATGACTATAATTTTCTTCTCTGTGTATGTTTATGCCTCCCACTATTTCGTTCGCCAGACGGGTTTCAGACA
>JACEFZ010003626.1:1032500-1152487 GCA_014155875.1 Cepaea nemoralis | reverse complement strand
TAAATTCCTTTGGATGTTTGCCGCAAACCAGTCCTGCCTCTTATGATCTACAGTGCTGTAAACCCCTACCGCTGTTTTATTAATAGTTTCCTTAAGTTTACTCCATTTATCATTTACTATACAATTGTCTGTTGTATCATTGAAAGCGTCTTCAAGTTGCTGTTGAAATGCAAAGCACTTTCCAGGATCGTGAGTGTTAATAATATTAATCCTGGGGCTAGACTTGTGTTTGGCTGTGCAGATTCTCTTTAGTCTCAGTCTAACCCTTGCAACAACCAAAGAAATATCTGTATCACAGTCAGCACTGTGGTAACTTCGAGTTAATGATGTATGGTTCAGATGTTGTCTCCGTGTGATAATGAAGTCCAGCTGATGCCAATGGCCGGATCTTGGATGTTTCCATGTGACCTTATGCAGCTCTTTTGTTTTAAAAAAGGCGTTTGTAATACATAGGTCATTTCTAGTGCAATGCTCCAGCAGCCTTTGCCCATTATCATTCATGCGACCGATGTTGTATATTCCAAGGCACACTGGCCATGAACTCGAGTCCTTGCCCACACGAGCATTGAAATCACCGAGCATATAAATGTAGTCAGATTTTGGAAGTGCCTTGATCGCAGAGTTTAGCTGCTCATAGAACGTATCCTTCACATCATCAGAGGAAGCGAGTGTCGGTGCATATGCAGTGAGAATGGTGGCAAATCCACAAGAGGTTGCCAAGCGCAGTGATAATAATCTTTCATTACCTCCAGCTGGGATATCAATCATTCACAGTAGCGAATTCTTCACTGCAAAGCCCACACCATGTTGCCTTGTTTCTGCCTGCCCTCTTCCTTTCCACAAAAAAGGTGTAATTGTTTTCCCTGAGTGACCCTTCCTCAGCAAGGTGAGTCTCCTGCAGGCCAGAAATATCAATGTTAAGACGATTGAGTTCAGCATCAATCACAGCCGTTTTTCTCACATCGTCAATATTTGTCAAGTCAGTGGAAAATCCTGGACACATGGTTCTCACGTTCCAGGTTGCAAGCCGTAGCTTGAGGTTTCTATTATTTTTTTTTATTAGTACCTGGTGCATTGGTTTTACAGCCTGCGATTCAGATTTTGTCCTAGCCCCAAGCACCCATTGAAGCAGGCAGGCTGTGGCGGATCAGCACCCAATTGGCCGGGGGCTGCCCAGCTTGAGGCGGGCGGTAGCTGATCAGTGACACCTGTAGGTGTCTCCCACCGTCAGAGGCAACGCGTGGCGCCCCATGTCTTCGCCAACTGACAAGGACTTATAACCCTTAACAGTTGCCTCTCGCTTTGATTCCGAGACCGGTTAAGACCAGGGATGGAGTTATTGCCTCTCCATAGCACAAAGCCTGGGCTAAAATAAAGAAACCATGTGTTGCCCATGCAGCATGATCCCTCTCTCGGCCTGCCTAGTTCACTCCAGAGGAAAGTTAACACCTATACATCTGGATCAAGACAAGCTGCAGAAGCTGCCGGATCAGCAAAGCAATGCTCTAACTGTCCGCCTGTCGGAGCTTCGATCCTAGACCAGCTGCCAACCAAGGCTTAGGGCCTGGTCTGCCCTGCCATGACTTATTTTGTCTTTGGGTTGCATTTCCTCGCACCAGGATAAGGCTTGTACCCTCCCGAAGCCGTTGGCACAATGTGGGGTGTCGGGTTTGGTAAGCGCCGCCCAACATTCGGCGCTGACAGAAAGCAGGTAGTACCGTCTACTGTCATACGGTAGCTCAGTCATATCTGACTAAGACCTGACTGTAAGTCAGTAAACATGAAAACAGATTAATCATTCTTAATAAATGAACAGAGCGCACATATTGCTTCACTAGAGGTAGATCTCCGAGGACCTAAACTGTCTGAAGTATTCTCACAAAATACTGTGTCATGAAATTGTTCCTGTTCCTCGTCTTTGTTTAGTATAGAATAAATTGCTTATAATATTCTGGTCGATGACCAGGACTAAAAAGAATAAAGCTGTTTGGAACTAAGAGGCAATATACAGAATTGTGGTGCGCATCGTAGCATCGTCCTTGCAACACACACTGAACGTAATAAAACCCTCCGTGTAGTTAACAGTCATAGGAGACATCAAGGCAAAAGAAGAAATAATGAAAAGCAGACTGTAGAGCAACACAGAATAGGAATCATTCTCACAGAGGAGTTATGATGATGCTGTCTTGTGTAGGAACCCTATAATTATAATCTTAACACGTTAATCCAACATAAGCAGCTAATAACATGCCTTCGGGATATATGATTAAATTAACAGGACATGAGATTTATCTGCACCATATTGCAGTATTGTGTAGTAACAATTATATACAAATATAATTACTCTCTCTCTCTCACACACACACACACACACACACACACACACACACCCAAACAGAGAGAGAGAGAGAGAGAGAGAGAGAGAGAGAGAGAGAAACTTGAGTATGACAGAGATGCATGTGGTTCCCCTAAACACGCAGAAAACATTTCTAAACAAGTTGAAAAATTTCCTGGACTGAATATCAGCGGAACATTACTAAAAAAAACTGAAATATTATTCAGTATATTGTCTTTAAAATATTCAGCATTTGAATGACTATTTTCAGAACGAAATGGCTGACAAATCCATACACTCGTGGCACGTACAGTTATCCCAAATGTGACATTTCCGAGGAAGATCTGTTGCACTTGGGAAAGCCCCTGCCATCACCTGAGGTAATCTCAACGTTCATAAGTTGTTCGCGTTGAGTATTGTGTCTTTTGTTCAGTTCTGTGTCTTTTGTCATGCACGGAGATTGTGTTTCTTCATATTGTGTATTCTTCATATTAAAAAATCCAACAGTATTTATTAAGAATCTCTCTCTCTCTCTCTCTCTCTCTCTCTCTCTCTCTCTCTCTCTCTCTCTCTCTCTCTCTCTCTTTCCCTCTGTGTGTGTCTCTGTCTCTCTCGCTCTCTTTCCTCCTCATCTCCCTCTCTCTCCTCTCTGTCTCTGTCTCTTTCTCTCTCTCTTTTCTCTCTCTATGGTCGCCTCAATGTTTTCCTTGGATAATGAGCATTCAAGCGTTATTTCTCTCAGTATAAGACCTCTAAATTGATTTGCTTCTCCTGATTTGTTAAAATATTTAATATTTTTATAACTAATAATTCTAGCACTTTGATAAGGATGATATACATTCTTTTGGCATAACATATTTACATAAAAAGAATGAGATGTGTTTTTGGTTGTTCTTAATTTTTTTTTTTCAAAGGTGATCAGTCTAGGACAGTCTTAGAAACACACCGGTGTAAAATAGTGTTGGATAAGGTGCATACAAATGCAGCTCGAAAAACAAGAAGAGATAGACAAATGAGAATATAAGAGCAAGTGTGTGGATAACACATGTTATTAACTCCATAAAACAGCAAAAAGTTCAATTATTTGGGTATTTAACTAGAATGGTACAAGAGCAACCAGCGGCTACAGTGTTCTGCATGAAACGATCTTGATACAAGACGAGACGACCCAGGAAGAGTTGGCTATGTAGAGTACAAGAGACATTGAAGAAATCAAATATGACGTTAGTACAAGCAACAAGACAAGCCAAACACCGACAACTATCTGCCTCCTTTCTCGGCCCTGTTCGGTCTACAGCAGTAGGACAAAAGTAGAAGGAAGAGAGGAAGAGGCGATGAATGATTTCATGTGGAGCTGGCAAATTATCCTCCATCTCTTTAGTCACATAGAGGTCATTAACACTAGTTTTCATATCTAGAATTCTACATTTGCCTTGATTTTCTGCTTGTACCACAATTTTCAACTAACACAAAAATTGTATCTAAGTATTGAAATCATATCATCATCATCATCATGTACCATGCCGATAAGCGTGGCAGGTCATGTTTCGCTATCTCACACTATCACCAGAGTCGTGGATCAGCTCTATGTTTCATTGTCCACCATGCCATTTGGCCGGCTATTCAGCAAATATCTACTTCTCTGCCTTACCCTTGTACTTTCCCGCCACAATCTTGCCAGGTATCACAAAGTTCAGTAGTTTATTTCTTCTCATAAAGTGCCCAAAAGGTTTGACTGTCTACATCTAATTTCTCTAATCATTTTACCCGTTTTTAATTGCTTCTTTTAGGACTTCTTTGCATTTTCCTCAGGAGCCGCATTTCCACTGACTTTGAGAGTTTTTTTTTTTATTTGCTTCTCTGCTGATCGTCCACATTTCACATCCATACAAAAGTACAGGTTCTATGTAGTACGACGAAACGTTTTAGTTGCAGCCATATCTATCTATATGAATTGGAAACACATAGGTATATTAAGCTCCTGCGAGAAGAAACGTACTAAACGTACGTTGCGCACATACCTTACAAGGACATCCATCGTATCCCGAAATACAGGTGAAAATCCGAAATCAGAAGCACTCAATAAATATATAAAATGAATAATAAAATAAAATACACACAAACGCGTACAATACGAAACACAGGACGGCCGACGTTTCCATTCTCAGAATCCTTGACAAGGACAGGACAACACGGATAGATAGGACAACGAAATATAAAAAAGCACAAAACTAAAAAGCACAGCCACTATGTATCCATGTGGGAGCAGAAAAGACGGATTTGCCAGGTGCGAAGGCACTCTTTGGCTGCAGAGTTTAAGTATAGTAGGTTGCCAGATAGGATTTACGTCGCCAAAAATATGCGAACAGTCTGATATGAAAATATAGGGGTGTGGAGACAGTTAGGTATGAATATTGGGGGGGGGGGGGGGGAGGACAGCATAGTAATAGACAGTGTAAACAGTTGGAGAAGATGGCACAGTTATACAGTAGCGTCCACAACAGTATTGATACCTGCTGGATGGACGCATCCCAGATTGTTGATTAGCTGGCATTCAATTTTGAGCCTAACGGAGCTGTTGGAGTAGCAGGGTTTCAATGCGGTGACACATACATCGTCGACTCCATTATGGTTGGAGGAATTGAAATGGTTGGGGACAGGTTTGTCAGCGCCCTGATTGATGTCTCTGAGGTGTTCTCTAAAACGGTCAGCAAGACGTCTGCCAATGTGACCAATGTATTTCATGTCACATCGTTTGCAGATGATGACATAAATCAGATTGCGGGATGTACAAGTGAAAGAATCTTTCAAGGTAAAGGTAACAAGGGAAAATGCAATCTCCGGTGTCTGAACAACGTATGGGCATGTCAGACAGTTCTTACGATGGCATTCGAATGTGCCCACAGATGAAGTAACCGTGGGGAGGCGACTATGCACAAGGTGGTCTCTGAGGCTCTGGTTACGGCGGAAAATTACCCTAGGGCCATTGGAGAATACCTCACGAGTGGTTGGATCGGATTCCAAGGAAAATGTGCTTGATAGCATAGGCATGTAGATGGAAGGTGAGAATAAGCTTGGGTTCATTGTTAGGAGGTCGCGTTTGTTTGACGAAGGACATTTCCCTCGAGACATGGGTTATGCGACAGAAAGCTGTGGACAAGATGTCCTCTGGGTAGGACCGTCTGCGGAAAAAGTCCAGCATTTCGTGGGCTCTCTCGAGGAAGTCATTATCGTCCTGACAGATACAACGAAGGCGGAGTAGCTGGGAATATGGGATGGAATCTTTGCAGCTTTTGGGGTGGGATGAGCTGTACAGGAGGAAACCGTGAGCGTCAGTAGGTTTGTAGTACACGGAGGTCGTGAGGCCTGTAGGGTTTAATTTAATAGTGGTGTCATGGAAATTAACAGAGGTGGTGGAAATTTCTGAGGTGAATTTGATCGATGGATGGAAATAATTGACACAATTAATGAAGCGGTTCAGTTCCGCCTCTGTCATGTCAGTGAGACCTATGCCGTCATCGATGTAGCGTCGATGAAAAGAAGGGAGAAGACCATCACAGCTGAGTTCAATCTGGTGTTCCAGATGTCCCATAAATAAACATGCGTAGCTGGGTCCCATTTTAGTGCCTATGGCGACACCGCTGATTTGTCTAAAGTAGTGGCCATTGAACTCAAAGGAATTATTGGTAAGAACCAATTCAGCGAGTCTCACAAGTGTGCGAGTAGGGATGGCTTGATCTGTGCGTTGATCCAGAAAGAATTGTAGCTCCCTGAGGCCATCAGCGTGAGGAATGGAGGTATAGAGGGAACATATATCCATTAGGAATAGGCTGTATGTGTTCCCAGGAGTCAGTTGGAGAGAGTTGAATGAAAGTAACGCATGCGTTGTATCCTTGATGTATGACGGGAGATTCGCAACTAGAGGTTGGAAAATCCTGTCAAGAAACGCTGAGATCAGTTCAGTCGGGCATGAGCAGGCAGAAACTATCGGACGTCCAGGATTTTTGAGTTTATGTATTTTGGGCAGCATGTAGAGGGTGGGTTTGCCCAAGTCAGAGTCATGGATGTGAACTGAAGTGGCACTGGGTGGTAAGGCATCCTCACGTATGAGCTGTTTGATGGTATTTTGAATCTTCCGGTTATAGGAGAGAGTGGGGTCTTCGGTGCAGGGGGAATAATTATCAGGTGGTCTCTTGTCTCTGTGGTGGTACTCGAGGTGGAATCGTCTGTGGAAGTTGTAAACGTCTTCCAAAATAGCGCGACTGTCCATACGGGGGCGTAGAGACACTGGTCTATCTTGGAATCCGATCCAACCATTCGTGAGGTATTCTCCAATGGCCCTAGAATAATTTTCTGCCGTATCCAGAGCCTCAGAGACCACCTTGTGCATAGTCGCCTCCCCACGGTTACTTCATCTGTGGGCACATTCGAATGCCATCGTAAGAACTGTCTGACATGCCCATACGTTGTTCAGACACCAGAGATTGCATTTCCCCTAGGCACCTTCTCCTTGAAAGATTCTTTCACTTGTACATCCCGCAATCTGATATATGTCATCATCTGCAAATGATGTGACATGAAATACATTGGCCAAACGGGCAGACGTCTTGCTGACCGTTTTAGAGAACACCTCAGAGACATCAATCAGGGCGCTGACAAACCTGTCCCCAAACATTTCAATTCCACCAACCATAATGGAGTCGACGATGTATGTGTCACCGCATTGAAATCCTGCTACTCCAACAGCTCCGTTAGGCTCAAAATTAAATGCCAGCTAATCAACAATCTGGGATGCGTCCATCCAGCAGGTATCAATACTGTTGTGGACGCTACTGTATAACTGTGCCATCTTCTCCAACTGTTTACACGATTTATTACTATGCTGTCCTTCCCCCCCCCCCCCCCCCAATATTCATACCTAACTGTCTCCACAACCCTATATTTTCATATCAGTCTGTTCGCATATTTTGGCGATGTAAATCCTATCTGGCAACCGACTATACTTAAACTCTGCAGCCAAAGAGTGCCATCGCACCTGGCAAATCCGTCTTTTCTGCTGCCACATGGATACATAATGGCTGTGCTTTTTAGTTTTGTGCTTTTTTATATTTCATTGTCCTATCTATCCGTGTTGTCCTGTCCTTGACAAAGATTCTAAGAATGGAAACGTCGGCCGTCCTGTGTGTCGTATTGTATGCGTTTGTGTGTATTTTATTTTATTATTCATTTTATACATTTATTGAGTGCTTCTGATTTCGGATTTTCACCTGTATTTCGGGATACGATGGATATCCTTATAAGGTATGTGCAACGTGTTGATGTTTAGTACGTTTCTTCTCGCAGGAGCTTAATATACCTATTTGTTTCCAATTCATATTGTTATATCCTGCTGCAGCCGCTGCTTTTTCTCTCTATTCTATATCTATCTATCTATCTATCTATCTATCTATCTATCTATCTATCTATCTATCTATCTATCTATCTGTCTGTCTGTCTGTCTGTCTGTCTGTCTGTCTGTCTGTCTGTCTGCCTGCCTGTCTGTCTGTCTGTCTGTCTGTCTGTCTGTCTGTCTGTCTGTCAATGGCCAACTGAGCATATGGACTAACTATATATATTGTGTGTTGTACGCCGCTTGATATATTGAAATATTGTTACATTTTCCTAGAATCCGCGTGTGCTCTTTGCTGGTGAAGCATACTCTATAGATTTCATATCAACATTCCATGGAGCGTTGCTGAGTGGGCTGAAGGCTGCTGACCAGATCCTCAAGATCCACGATAAACAGACGTCCAGGAAGCTAATAGACCTGATTGGACAACCCATAAATTAGAGAAATAATACTTGCTTGTTTTCCTTAACGCTATGACTTCTTACATGCAATTCGAATATAAGTTACTTTTTTTTCCTTCTATGTTATTGTTATGTATTTTTAATGCCTTTAATTTGTGTTATCCAGATATGTTATTTGAGTCACTGTGTTATTTTGAAAATTGCATGTTTATAATTTTTTTTTTTTTTATTTATCTGAGTCCTTTTTTCCTGCTCGCTAGGATAACCAGTATTCTTCGTGAATCATCTTCTTCCTTTCCTGAATTGCCCACTTTTCTTCCTAAACTCTCTTAATTCTCGCGAGAGTAGTCCAGGGTTTTGTTGTGTTTTTCAGTATTCTCGTCCTGTTCTCGAGGAGAGCCCAGTATCCTTCCTTTATCCTCGTTTTGTTCGAGAGGATAGCCTAATATTTTTCCTGTTCTTGCTCGCCAGAATAGCATAGTATTCTACCTATACCTCTTACTGCTCGCCAGAGTAGCCTAATATTATTGCTCTCCAGGATACCCTATTATTTTAACATATCGTATTGTTGCTCGCCAGACTAGCCTGGTATTCTTCCTTAATCCTCTTCTAGCTCGCCAGTGTAGCCTACTATTATTCCTGTATCCTCTTCTTGGTCGCCAGGGTAGCCAAGTAATTTTTTCCGTACTTGCTCAGCATGATAGCCTGGTTTTCCTCATGTTCTTGCTATTGTCAGGATATCTTAATATTCTTCCTGCTCCTGTTCGACAGGATAGCCCGGTATACTTCCTCTTCCACAGTTCCGGTCACGGTGGCGGCGGACGGTTGTGTTGGATTGTGACCTCTCCTTTGTTTCGCGTAGGAGATGGATATTTTCATCACCTGCGTGTAATTTGTGCGCCACGATATAAATTGGGAGTTTCTTCTCAAGATCTTCGCCGATGCTACGGATTTCGTGCATCTGAGCGAAGCAATCCTTGAGTGAATTTTTGCAGCGTGTGTGGTGTTTGGTTTTTCAACATGGCGGAACAGCGTTTGTGCTCCGTGTGGATGGCAGTCAACCTAACAAGGCTACGGGGGCGACGGAGAGGCCGTAAGCGACAAGGCAGACGATGTGGAGCAAGGCGTTTTAGACTCAAATGCGACCGTCTGGGCCTCAAGAATACTTGTATTCTAAATTGGAATTGTGCCCGCGCAAAGCAACGAGGCCCTATTCTGGAAAACCTGGTATACAGGAACGACATTGTAGCGCTTCAAGAGACGAGACTGGGTGTTAATTCACTCCATATTGCCGGCTTGCAATGTTTCTACATTGGGCGACACATAGGAATGGCGATTCTCATTAGCGGTAGTATAGTGATTTCAGAGATGGACATGTCGAGATGGGACAGTGACGACATACAAATACAGGCGGTTATAGTTCAATCTGGTCTATCATTCGTGTTGGTTAATGTTTATGACTGTAACGCGAGTGTGGATTCCCAGAAGTGGCAGTGCTTAAGTGATATATTAGGTCACGAGAGGAATGTTATTTTCTGTGGCGATTTCAAAGCTAAAAGCAGATCATGGGGAAACATTTCATCCAACACACAGGGGGAGGAGCTCGCGGCTACACATGAAACCATTGACCTGGTTTGTATCAACAGTGGACTGTGTCACCAGGACAGCAAGTCGTTCGGGTGATAAGGACTGTTATTGACCTGGCGCTGGTTTCTCCTTCACTCACTACAGTGTGTAGATGGGGTGTCCTAGAGTACCACGGCAGCATATTGGAGGCGAAAGGCAGAACCAGGCAGCACAAGTCAACGGTCAAGACTTTCCAGTATGACATCATTGCGTGCACCTAGAAAGAGAGATGCACACAAAGTAAGCTACTTCACAAAGCTAGTTAAGGTGGTTAACATTGAAAATGGGCAGAGTTATGTCAAAGAGTTATGTCACAGACAAGTCACTGAAATTGTTCTGGCGACTACATAAAAGCATGAATTGGGTAGTCAAGAGTAAGAGTGTTCCTGACTTCCAAAGTGCTGACCCCATCTGGCAGAGGACTGACGAGAACACGGGCAAAGCCCTCTTCCAATGCTATCTAGAGCAGAGCATCCAGACAGACATGAGAGGCCGAAATATTGCCAAGGAGGTTACCTCAGATAGGTGCAATGCCCAGAACATTTCGGATGAAGACACAGTGACAGTGAAAGAGATCAAGGCTGTGCTTCCACAATAAAAAAAAACAGCGCTCCAGGGTCAGGTATGACGACATCAATATGTGTACCGGCAATGAGCTAGAGGAACCTGCGGACGTGCACGACAACAGTATAGGGAGTGCTAGCATCAATGAGGAATGGTTACATAGCTATCTGATTCCCTTGCCGAAGCCTGGCAAAGATCACACATAAATTCGGTGATATTGGGTAATAACCATGCAGAATACAATAGGCACGCTGCTGGAGAAGTTAATTGCCAGAAAAATGTCACGCCAGCTAGAGAGGCAAGATTTTCCCCACCTACCCTGGGAGGGTACCGTCCAAAAAGAGAAACCTGGACCAATGCAGCAGTTTGTACCCATGATGTCTATGAAGGTTTCCACTCAGGCATTGAAATATTTGCTGCAGCAATTGATCTTGATGACGCGTACAATAGAGTACCGGTGGATTTTTTTAATGCTTCAGCTTCTTGAATTCAAGATAAGTCCTTTCCTCCTTAATTGGATCGCTGCAGCCCTCTTCCAACAGAAAGTAGTTTTTAGATGTGGCAGCTGGACGTCGGAACCAACAACAATATATCCTAACCTATTACAGAGATCGCCATGATCTCCAGTGCTGTTCAACGCCTACACTATGAGAATCACCAGCGAGCAAGTCTTAGGACCGGGAAGGACAATGTCGCATGCTGACGATGTTTTAATGTATCGTCAGGGTAAGGACAGAGATTAGGTTGCTGTAGAACTGCAAACTGAACTCAATCGCATAAGCACTTGGTGTGTTGAAGCTGGGGCAATGGTCAACCCAACAAAGGCAACAGTGACATGGTTCTCTTTGAATAACCATATTGTCAACACCCCAACGCCAACTGTAAATCTGGGCTCAGAGACTGTGGAAAGAACGCAGGCAATGAATTAACCAGGGGATTCGATTTGATCGAAGCATCGCTTATACTGAGCACGTAGACTAAGTGATAACAAAGGCCAAGCGGGGTTTGGCTGCGATGTGGGTGATGGCATCGGCAAACTGTGAGCAGCGCAATCTATGTCTTCTTTACGAGGGTCTGGTCCTTTCTGTTTTGGAGTATGCGATAGCGATCCTGACTCTCAGCCATAAGCAGGTGGAAAGAATGGAAAGGATACAGAACGAAGCTATGCGTATTATTCTTGGATGTACAACAGATACAGCATGCAGGGCGATGTGCTACCTTCTTGATTTTCCAACCATAAGGGGCAGAATACAAATTGCCGAGCACGTGCCTACCTCAGAGTCAACGCAAACACACAACATCCACTGCATAACGAGATTAAGAAGGTAAAGGGCAGCAGGTTAAAAAGAGTAAAGTCGTGGATGGGTCAAGCCGAAGACATTCTTCAGCTGGTGTGTTCACTTAAGGAATTAGAACCTGGCGATGAGTGGGTACAAGTGCCACCAGAGTTCTGTACATTCTTTTCAGTGTGCATCCAACTAGACAGGAAATTCAGACACGAAAATCCAGCTGCTGTGTGTGCTTTAGAGGATGATGCTGTCATTTACACGGATGGGTAGGTCGTTCGAGGAGTGAGAAGTTCATGGGCCTTTATAGCTCAGGCGGAGGGAAAATTGTGAAGGAAGAGTCTGGTGCTTTTGCTGTAACCACAAGTAGCCAGACCTCGCGGTCATGGTTTCCCGGTCTGCGCCACGTGGAGGTGGGGGTTGACTTGTGTAGTCTGCGGGTCATCGGCAGGCTACTAATTTTCACTTTCCACCTCTCCTAGGAGAGGCTAGCCGATCCTAACTCTGCTGGCTGCAGGGCCAGGCGCATTCCACACCTTGTAGACCAAATGGAAACAGAGAAAGAGGCCGACCACGTAAACGTTGGACGGAGTGAATAGCAGAGTCCATGGGAATATCGATACATGAAGCCCATAATCGGGCACTCTCACGATGTTTATACTTCACCTCGACACCGCAAGGTACAAGAGGAACATGATGAGATGAGATGATGATGCTCACCAGGTTAGCCTGCTATTCTTTCCATATCCTCTTGTTGCCCATAAGTATGCCAATTATTCTTCCTATATCCTCCTGATACTCGCCAGGATTGTCTAGTAGTCTTCGTATATCCTCTTGTTGCACGTCAGGATAGCTTAGTATTCTTCCTGTTCTTGTCCGCCCAGATTACCTAGTATTCTTCATATAGCTTCTTCTTGTTCGCCAGGATAGCCTAATACTCTTCCTATATCATCTTGTTGTTCGCCAGGATAGCCTAATACTCTTCCTATATCATCTTTTCGTTCGCCAGGATAGCCATGTATCTTCATATATCATTTTGTTGTTCGCCAGGAGAGCCTAGTATTCTTTCTGCTCTTGCTCACCAGGTTAGCCTACCATCTTCCTATATCCTCTTGTTTCTCGCCAGGATGCCAAGTATTCTTCCTGTATCCTCTTGCTGCTCGCCAGGACAGTCTAGTATTATTCCTACATCCTCTTGTTCCTCACGAGGATAGCCTTGTATACTTCCTATTGTTGCCTGGACAGGATAGCCTAGCATTCTTCCTGTATCCTCTTCTTGCTCCCCGGGGTAGCCCAGTGACACTTCTAATTTGGTTCATGGTTTGGATCATCATCCACGATTTCCCGTCGCCATTGTCGTGTGAAATGTAAGCCAGGTTCACCATACAGCAACATCTCGATTATAAGAGTATAGTGCTCAGATTTTATTGGTATTCAGATTTGACGGTAACGATGAAATGCACCAGTACAATGTGCAACCTCAAGTCATAAATACAGGTAGCTCATTTAATGCTAGTGAAGCTAAAACATTTTAACATAGCTGTTTATGTTCGTAAAGTGAGATATCATCTGTTGTGAATTTCTGAAATGCTGCATCTCCAGTGCGTTAGATGGAAGTGTTGAATGATATGACGGCCGACAGTTTGGACGATGCCGATGATGACAGGGACGGCGGACAGTTTGGACGATGCAGATGATGACAAGGACGGCGGACAGTTTAGACGATGCCGATGATGACAGTGACGATCGATTGTTTGGACGTTGCTGATGCTGACACAGATGATCAACAGTTTGGACGATGCCGATGATAGCAGAGACTGAGGACAGTTTGGACGATGCAGATGATGACAGACATCCAACAGTTTGGATGATTCCGATGATGACAGAGATGACCGACAGTTTGGATGATGCCGATGATGACAGAGATGACCGACAGTTTAAATGATGCCGATTCACAAGATTATAGATTATGCACAAGATTATAGTGGGTTCAAGTATAACGGATTCAATCCCTTGCGATGAGAAGATTATTTGTAACACCGTTGCAGCTCTGTGATTGACTTCGCCTCATATTTGCCAGACAATTTTAAAATGTACAGGATTTATGTATAAAATGCGATTAGAAAGCGAACTCTTCATCCCATTTATTTTTTGACCTGTATTATATGAAGGCGATTTACACCCTAACTACAGTATTAGACACTGATTACCTCTTATTACATACATCGCTTTATCTGTGGCCCCTATATATAGCCTTATCTGTGGCCCCTATATATAGCCTTTAACAATTAGTAGACGCACTTGTTGTACACAGTGAGCAGCTGGGGTTGGAATTAAATTGTAAGAAGACACAGGTTATGGTCGTCACTAGGAAGAACGAAGTACCACAATGTAATATACAAGTAAATGGAAATATTCTTCAACAAGTGAATCGGTACAATTATCTCGGAACAGTAATAACATCTGATGGGAGATGCCTTGAAGAAATTAGAACAAGAATCGCCATGGCGAAAGTAGCCTTTAGCAAGATGAAAATCATTCTGACCAATAAAAAGATGTCAATTGAAACGAGAAAAAAAAGTGTTGAGGGGATACATACAGCCTGTTCTTTTGTATGCATGTGAAACTTGGACAATGAGCAGTCAAGCTGAAAAACATTTGATGGCTGCAGAAATGTGGTTTTTGAGGAAAATGCAAAGAATACCATGGACCGACAGAAAAACCAATGACCAAGTACTTCAGGAGACAAATGAAAATCGTAAATTGATTAGAGAAATTAGACATAGACATTCAAAAATGTTATGTTATGAAAAGAAATGGATTGGAGAACTTAGTGACAACTGGCAAGATCGAAGGCAACAGACCAAGAGGAAGACCGAGAGGAAAATACCTGGATGGCTTGGTCATATGGCATGGACGAGACAGGAACACTGAGCTGATCCACCACTATGGTGATCGAGTGAAATGACGAGTCATGACCGCCCACGCTTTCCAGCATGGCACATGATTGATTGATACATAGCCTTATTTGTTACCCCTATACATAGCCTTATTTGTTACCCCTATACATAGCCTTATTTGTTACCCCTATACATCGCCTTATTTGTGGCCCCTATACATAGCCTTATTTGTGGCCCCTATACATAGCCTTATTTGTGACCCCTATACATAGCCTTATTTGTGGCTCCTATACATAGCCTTATTTGTGACCCCTATACATCGCGTTGATTACGACCCATTAACTGATTTAGTGCGAAACAAACAATTAGGTTTGGACCAAACATGGCGCACAATCAAATGAACAAGTATTATCATGTAAATTTCCATTCTGTTTTTGTTTATTGCAATATTCTTTTTTTTTTTTTTTACAGAGCATCGCAATCAACACCAGCATTTCTGCTGCTGTGATCTCTTGGCAAGTTTACGTTCAGTAGTTTGCCATTTCTTTCTGAACGACCGGACCGATACCAACGCAAAACCAACGCAAATCGGTCTGCTGCCAAATCGCGCGCAGCTATCTTTCGAACGCCGGTATACGGGACTTCGAACCGCGTCAGTTAGCTATTCACCACGAAGACCGGCAGATGTCCATTCACTGAGCATTCATATTGCGGAAGATATCGCGATATGAAACAAATAACACCATGACCCTAGTACGGTGATATATTGCCCTTTGCTCCAAATGTGAAGTCACATTTGGTGATAAACAATCCGTCGCCACTAAATCAGTTAAAGTTATTTCTTGTGTGTGTGTGTGCGCGCGTGCGTGCGTGCGTGTGTGTGTGTTATTTTTTGTTTTGGTTTGTTATATAGGAAGTATTTAGAGTGGACTGTGCAGTGTTTGAAAATACTGCCGGTCCAAGTTTGTATTCACCCTCTGTAAAGTTCACGAAACATAATAGGCAAATACAAAACTTGGACAGGCAATATTTTCAAACACTGTACAGTCGTTAAAAATATACCCTCACAGATCAAAGTCGGGAGAATAGAGGATGCCGCGTGTGAGTAGAGTGGATAGATCACGTAGAAAGGTCAGGATGAGATGTAGAATGCTGGCCTGTGTCAGAAGTCATACAGAGGAACACACGTAACTAAGGCACATCGCTGCACACATGGAATAGTCTCAGTGAAAACGTCAAATATTCAACAGCGATTGGTAACTGTGCTGGTGACATCTGCACACTGAAACAATCTCATAAATATTAGCTGTCGTGTTTAGCGGACAAACTGAGAAACAACTAAAGACAATGGAAATATGTGTTCTAGGGAGAATGCAAAGAATACAACAAAAGAGCATAAAGACGAACGAAGTTGTCCTTCAAGAAACAAATGAAAATCGTAAATAGATTACAGAAATTATACTCAGACAGTGCAGATGTTTTGGACTTCTGTGAGGTGAAATAAACTTGAAAGCTTGATGACAACTGGCAAAATTGATAGGAAAATACCAGGGGGAAGGCAAACGAAAGGCAAATCTGGATCGTTTTATACAGGTCATAACCGGAAGAAGAACACAGACCTGATTCTAGACTTGGGTGATAATGTGATTTCAGCATAGCACAAGATGATGCTGATGAGTCAGTATTCATTTACAGTAGCTGCCATTGGCCACTTGTTATATGTGACATTGCTCTACACGGTGTTTGTTTTATATGTGATAATCACATACAGTCGGTAGTGATCATCTGTTATATGTAATATTTAAATACATTAGTCGGTAGTGATTTGTTATATATGATATTCACCTTCAATAGTTTGTATTGGTCACGTGTTGTTCAGCAAACTTTCCCGCCCATTGCTTTATGTAATGTAACACAATTCGGTATTCATGTATGCCTTGTAATTCTACAGCGATGAGTTTACCGTTGCGTTCTTGGTGAGTGTGTAAGCATTGCTCAGAAGGTATCGGCTTGATCCGTGCATAAGGTTTGGAAATTTTCCAAGAACAATGTATGTCTAATTATATCACACGACTCCTTGATCTCTTGAGTAGTGAGATCCTTCTAGGATAAGGGCGAAACAATAGGAGGTCCCATGTGCAAGTTGTAGACATGGAAAAATACCACGGCATTTGGAAATCGCAAAGAGTAGGCCGTAAGGCCTCTGCCCTGAAAAATGGTTAGGTAAAGTAAAACTACCCACGGGTAGATAGAGCCCGTTAGCTTGGATAGAGTATGTCTAGAGGCAGTGAAGTACAATACGAAGATTAAATCATGAATACTGGTAACCCATAAAACGTTGCAACAGAGTGGTTTATGCTCGGACACATGCATGCCGAAGTCGGACATAACTAACTTCTGAGGTGCTTGACTAGGTGTGACACACTTCCCTCGCCACATGACCCGAAGTCGGACATAACTAACTTCTGAGGTGCTTGACTAGGTGTGACACACTTCCCTCGCCACATGACCCGAAGTCGGACATAACTAACTTCTGAGGTGCTTGACTAGGTGTGACACACTTCCCTCGCCACATGACCGAAGTCGGACATACTAACTTCTGAGGTGCTTGACTAGGTGTGACACACTTCCCTCGCCACATGACTGAAGCAGGAGATTCGTATCGCCTCATTTGGAGGATTGCGATGTTAAATATGAATATTTTTAATGCATTTACTTTTATTTTATAACATTCTGACATTTGCTATTGCCATCACTGAAATGACGTATGATAAATCATCGTGATCTTCTATTCCTTACAGTTGAGTAAGTTTTGATGTCAGGGTATGTTGAGTAAGAAACGACATCACTGCACTCAGGACATTCCCACATACGCTCCGTCCCCTCGTTCAACAGCCAACGAAGAATCATACTGCCAATAGTTGCAACTGCCATCTGGTTGCAAGTTCTCCTGACCGTTCGACTCAGTTGTGAGATTCACCCAGAGCCTCTGCCAATCCCCCGCCATATCATTCTCTCCGCATACGGGTGCTCAGTCTGTTCCGGCGCTTTCTCCACCTGGTCCCAGGGGTCAGGGTATAATACCCTTTGAAGTGCTGTTATTCATGCACTCTGCTTCAGTGTTGTGTCATTTAATCTCACTTGTTCTGACTTCAGAGTGCTTATTCATGTAATTTTGTGTCTAGTACAATGCATTTCTTAACCATTAGGAAAATTTGCGAATGCCTTACTTTCATAGAAACAACATATGTAAATCTTGTATAAATATTGTACTGGGGTTAATGTTACAGTAAAAGCTAAATTTCTATAGCTTGGTCAAGCGAATCATGACAACGCTAACACAGTTGTTGGTACACACAGTGAATAGCTAATGGAACAGTATGCGTTGCATTGGGCAAAAGAAGTTAAGGTTTATTTTGGCTTATTTTAAACAATATGGATGGTTAGATGAAGAATCGTGGTGGACACGATTTTCAATAAAAACACTTCTTTGAATATATTGTTACTGTTTTTGTTTAAATATTCATGAATGTTCTGGTTTCTTCTATTTACTTATTGTACATGTTCTCGCAAACAAAATGAATTATTTGAATCCCAGTTTTCTAGCAACAACTTTAATTTCAACACCAATAGTTTAGATGCATGTTGTGCACACGATGCTGCGTTCTCCTCTCCTATTGCCATGGACGATAAGAAGAGCAAAAGACATAAATTATACATGGCAGTATCGGGGCTAAGACATCCGGCGTACGACTGAGAGGGATTTTGAAAAACTCTTATTGGAGAAAATGTCTGCCTAGGATCAGGCACTGTGTCATGAATTTAGCCTTGTAATTCTTCCTCTTCTGCTGCGTTCATCTGGAGAGTTTTTTTCGGACGTGATTGCGTTGTGCCTGTTTACAGCAGAGCTGCATTCTTGCGCCGTTGGGCAGACACATCCGACTTCTGCGGGCATTTGTTGACCGGGTTAACCTTCTCGGGGGCCTTGTAATTCTGAAGCGATAAGTTTCCCATTTCCTTTCTGGTTTGTGTAATCATTGCTGGCACATACGCGTCTGCTGTGACCATAGGATTGTATACTTGCTTACTAACAAATATTACTGATTAGTAGGATGACCGGTGTTATATATGTTGTCACCAATCAACTGGACGCCCGATGGGGGCCAGAAACTGCACATAGCGAGCTGTAAACAGTTCTTGTGGCCATTGTGATCATCTTTTTGCTCCTAGCACCAACCATGTATTCATCTTTCATTTATTCCCCATCCTTCCTTGTATTCTAGATGTTCAACATATTTTTCATTATTGTATCATTATTTATCAATTGTAAACACCCCTTCCTGTCGGATATTTTCCTTAATTTTCCTCCTCGTATCAAGTAGCAAGCTGTTTAAGTTTAGCTTGTTCAAAATCCATAATGAACGGCAAGGCAGCATCTGGAATCCATGTTTTAAAGAGTTTATGACCTTGGGACAGCATTCTATGCCAGCAATTGCTAATTTACTGCTTGTTTTATTCCTGGTTACCACTTCGTAAACATCTCCTATACAGTTGATTATCGTAATTCCAGTATATGCGTATAGGAAAATTCTAACATGTTCGGTCTCAATTGTGATTAAAGGAACCAGAATTATTCTACACAACGTCCTTATATAACAAAGTACAACACCAAGGTGATTGTCAACAGTGTGGCCATTATCCCGGAACATCCTGTGGAAACTTTCATTGAGAGAACTATTACACCTGGACATTGTGTGGAAGCCTTAAGGGAGGTAACAACTAAGACAGTGAACTATTATTATACTGGAACATTGTATAGACTATCTAAGGGAAAGAACCGTTACACTTTGTAATATATTTTATGGACGCTCTTAATGAGAGAACAATTACACATGAACATTATGTGGAAGCTCTAAGGGAGAGAACGATTACATTTGAACATTATATGGAAACTCTAAGGGAAAGAACTATTACACTTGAACATTATATAGAAACTCTGAGGAAGAGAACTACTACACTTGAACATTATATGGAAACTCTGAGGAAGAGAACTATTACACTTGAACATTATATGGAAACTCTAAGGGAGAGAACTATTACACTTGAACATTATGTGCAAGCTCAAGTGGAGAGAACTATTACACTTGAACATTATGTGGAAGCTCAGGGATAGAAAAACCCCATGTCAAAAACACATGAACCAGTTACTTTCTTTCATCAATAAAATAACAGGTGTAAGAATCAAAGACTTAGAATGAAAAACACAAAGTGTAGAAGGTCAGATTTTGAAGCAAACAATGGCAAATTGGAGGTTGGTTGATCAGCAAGAGAACAATAAATAATAACACCAAAAACAACAGAAAAGTACATTTTAAAAATGTAATTTCATCTTTGTATTTTCCCGTATGAAAGGAATATGACTATACTTTGCCTGAAGTTGTCTGTTCTACAGTACTTTTATGGTAACAATTGCTTGTGTTAGGAAAGGATGTATGTTTAAGAACTTACTAAAGCTCCGGCAACTCTGGCGCGTCAGCGTAGGTGATAGGAAGCTAGGCTGATAATGTCCAGAGCGCGGTAGGACCAGGGTTCGGCCGGCCGTTATGTTGGTGGTCTAACTATGTGAGGTAAGATTGGCTACCTTTCCCTCTGCATATTCAGGTCTACAAAATATGATGACCCTACCACACCACAGACTTGTAGTAGGAAATTGCTTCGGGATGTTGGGGGAGGGGGGGGGGGGGGTGGCGCTTTAGTAAAGATATTGGGAGATATTTACTGGAGCAGTATATGCATGTTCCATTCCACTCTTGATATAGTTAGTTAGTTGCATATCCTTTACAGGAGGTTGCAGTCAACACCAGCATTTTAAAATTTTTTTTGCTGTTGTGTTCTCTTGGCAAGTTTACGTTCAGTAGTTTGTCATTGCTTTCTTAACGACCGACACCCATACCATTTTGTAAAAAAACCAACACAAAGCGGTCTGCTGCCAAATCGCGCGCAGCTGTATTTTGAACGCATTTATGCAGGATCACGAACTGCGTTTGTAACCCTTTCGCCAATCATGATATACCGTAGAGATATGTACTGGAGCATGTTCCATTCCACTCATGATATACCGTATAGATATTTACTTGAGCAGTCTACGCACGTTCCCTTGTGTCACAATGATGCTAACAGATGGAAGTATCTGTGATTATGTCTAGGGGTATGTCCGTATGAATACTCTGCAGGAATACTTATGAACTGCTATTAGGCACTTGAGAACACCGGTTTGCATCACACTATAGATTTAATTATAAATGAACATGATGAAACTGTACTATTCCACGAACAATCAGAAAAAAAAAGATATACAGTGGTACCTCGGGTTACGAACTTCATTCGTACCAGAACTCGTTTTGTAACCCGAAACGTTCGTAACCCGAATTATTTACATCAATTAAATAGAGAAAATCCGTTTCAAGATGAAAGAATCGTTCTTTTTTTATCCGGACGTTTACCTGACGAAACGCAAAGAATAAGTGTACTTCACGTATTAAATAAAAAGAAAGCTAACAACCAAATAAATTAAATTTAAAATTTAAAAAAAAAAAAAAGATTTAGTCTATCTTTCTTACCAAGAAAATGATCATGGGAAATTTGTCGCTTTCTTTGTTATTCTGAATCATTAGTTTCAAGACTTTCTTGTCGCTGTTTCTTGGCAGCCGACTGGAAATCTTTCTGCACCAAGAAACTATCAAGGGATATGTGTCGCTTCATTTGCTTGAGAATCTTTCTGAAATGGGCCATCGTGTTATCATTCATCAGGTTTACTGCCCTTTAGCAACAAGTCTTTTTTAATGATGGTTCACAATGAAGTCTTCCAATCTGCCCACTTGCTGCAAATTTCTTTAATCCTGGCAGTTTAAACGGTCACTGGCTCCTCATCATCGGACGACTGCTCCTACATTTAATGTCTTTAAAACTGTTCATTCTGAAGATCCACAAGCTAATCTGTAGTGAGCTCTCCACTGTGGTCCTCAATCAGCTCCTCCAAGTCGTTGCCATCGACTTCCAGGCCCATATTCTTGCCCAAGGACACAATCTTATCCACTACAGCTGCTGCGTCTGCCTCTAATCCTTCAAACTCTTCTCTCTCTCTCTCTCTCTCTCTCTCTCTCTCTCTCTCTCTCTCTCTCTCTCTCTCTCTCTCTCTCTCTCTCTCTCTCTCTGGTATACACGATGGCCAAACTTTCTTCCAGGCAGATTTCAAGGTACGGGTGGAGACATCATTCCAGGTCTTGTCAATGAGATTGATGCAGTGAAGGATGTTGAAATGGTCTTTTCTCTCAGAGTCAATTCGGTGTCATTAGTAACCTGAAAACACCTTGAGAAGAGCTCCATTGTGTACAGTTTCTTGAAATTAGAGATCACTTGCTGGTCTATGGGTTGAAGCAGATGAGTGGTGTTGGGAGGCAGAAATTTGACCTTGATGAAGTCATACTCCATCTCGAAGTCCTCCTCTAAACCAGTTGGGTATGCAGGAGCATTTTCCATAAGCAGCAGACATCGAAGGGGCAGATTGTTTTCTTCTAGGTACTTCTTCACACTTGAGGCAAACACGTTAGTCAGCAATTCCATAAAGACGGCTCTCGTCATCCATGCCTTAGCAGTTACTGCCACTCCACAAACGCCTACTTTTCAAAAAGGCTAAACTAATTCACAAAATCCTATTTCAAAATGCTCCAAGCTACCTTTGGCCATTGTTCAAATATAACGCAAGACATTGCGAACGAATAAATATCCTTCACGTCCCTAAAACTAGGATAGACTTATGTAAAACAAGCTTAGCATACTCTGCCGCTCAGTTGTGGAACAATCTTCCCCAAGAAATCAAAGACACCACCACCAATCATTTTACATACAATCGCAACCTGTTTGAACAATACCTCACTACAGACTACATTCCCCCATAAAAAAAATAATAATGGTAAAGTGTCTCAAACGTCAACTAGTCAATAAAAATTCCCATATGTATGGCACGCTACACCTTCCTTAGGTATACATAATGCCCATGTTAAACATTGCCTCAGTGTGTCATGTATTATTGATTATTTTTCATGAGTTTTAATGCTTATTAATCTTTTGTTGTCAAAGATTGGCTTCATAAGTGATGATGAATGAAAGAATGTATGAGAGGAAATAGAGAAGAAGGGCAGAATGTCAGACGGGCCTGCGTGCCCAATTTTTAACCCTTTGAAAATAAAGATTGTTCGTTAGTTCGTTCATTCGTTCTTAAATACCACTAGGTAATGCGAATTCAGACTGATGGCTCATTGTTTTTATTCTTACCAAAGAGTTTCTGTTCTATATACATAACGCTGAGGCTGCGATGATGACTACCCTTAGTAAATAATTTAGTCGCTCTATCATCTGTCTCGGACATTAGGTCATCTATTATCACTAACCGACGTCTACTCCCTGTCCATTTTCCCACATCAGGCAGGCCTTCTTTTAACTGGACACCCTTTATAGTCTCATACATAGATTGCCATTCTCCGTAGCACCATATAACTTCCTCTGGAATCGGGTCGATCATGTCCGACAGATGGGCCAGGAACTTTTGCGAAATGACGGATTTTCGACTCCGCATTGGTCTCGCACTCAGAGCCGTAAAAGGATGTTTCCACCTCGGATCCATGACTAATAATAACCACCTACCCACCTAAGCCACGTATTTTATTGGGATTGAACCCGCCTGCCCCACGCGCATTCCTCCCTCTCGCCCGCCCGTCCACCAATCGGTCGGAATTTATGAATATTTACGGGGTGTAAGATTGCAAAAAAAATTAATAAATAATTAAAATAAAATAAACACAGTCGAGTGTTTATTCATGGGTTATATTCATGGACAATTGACGTCACATAGAGCTATATAATGAAATATTCCGGAATCATTTTCACCTGATTGGTGTGACGTCACGCATAGCAATATATGGAAATATTCCTGATTGGAATCCTGAAAAAAGGTGGCTATGCGCATTGAATACTACTTACAGGAACAATTTTAACACACATACACAGACAGAATGCTGTAGCTATATGAACAATTTTAACACACATACACAGACAGAATGCTGTAGCTATATGAACAATTTTAACACACATACACAGACAGAATGCTGTAACTACAGAAACAGTTTCACCACACATACACAGACAGAGCTCATTAGCTACCCATCTCTCCTGGTTTGCTTGTTTCGCACATCCCTAAAATATTAATTTTTCTCTTTCTATTTCTTGTTTTATGTTCTCTAATTTTTCGTCGTCGTATAACGTCATAACGTTCCATGTTGCTAATTTTATTTCCATTTATACCATGTGTATATTTGTGAATCTTTGTGTTTATAGAATGTATTTGTTATATAGAGATCATGTTGGCCGCATAGCTCTATCAGTCTACTTCCGTTATAATTTCTTTCATTATGTTGGTCTCCAAATGCTCAAAGATGTTTTTCTATGCCCGCTCTGTTGTGTCCTAGTCTTGCATTGAAGTCTCCCACAACTATGATGTTGTCCTGCTTTATCTATTTTATTTAGCACGTCATGGATGTCTTCGTAAAAGTCCTCTCATTCTTGCTCTTGCTTATTTTTGTATTACATGGTGCGTATATTTGTACATATATCGTAATTGTTTGTTCTTTAATTCTCACTGTTAAGATTCTTTCTGATATATATTTTATTTCTAGTATTCCTCTTGCTAGCCGTGGTTCAATTACTATTCCCACACCGTGTCTTGCCCTTTCTTGCTCTTCCCTCCAGAGTAGACAAACGTGTAACTAACTATGGTGGATCTTCTTGCATCCTTCCCCCTTTATTCTGATGTCCGCTATTCCCATCAGTCCATTTTCCTCTCTTTCATTGTTTCTACAAGTTCTTCTTCTTTACTATTAAACCAGCAGACGTTGATTGTGCCTATTTTTTGAATCGCTGATCTATCTCGTAGTCCATTAACATTGCCGGATCCATATCCATTTGGGTCAGACCGTTTATACGTCTTAGTTTTTCTACGAGCAATATGAACATCCCCTGCCGCCAGCTTGCTAGGCCAGTCGCAGGTTTAGGACAACAATCTGACCATAGGGAGTCCATCCCCTATGGCGAACCATATCCCCATTAGCCCATGACTGTTTCTGTACCTACAACATTCTGCCTGTGTATGTGTGATGAAATTGTTCCTGTTGTATATGTATGTGTGTTGAAATTGTTCCTGTTGTATGTGTATGTGTGATGAAATTGTTCCTGTTGTATGTGTATGTGTGATGAAATTGTTCCTGTTGTATATGTATGTGTGTTGAAATTGTTCCTGTTGTATGTGTATGTGTGTTGAAATTGTTCCTGTTGTATGTGTATGTATGTTGAAATTGTTCTTGTAGCTATAGCATTCTATTCTCTCTCTCTCTCTCTCTCTCTCTCTCTCTCTCTCTCTCTCTCTCTCTCTCTCTCTCTCTCTGTCTCTCTGTCTGTCTGTCTCTGTGTGTGTGTGTGTGTGTGTGTGTGTGTGTGTGTGTGTGTGTGTGTGTGTGTGTGTGTGTGTGCGTGCGCGCGTGCGTGCGTGCGTGCCGTCCGTCCTCCGGTGTATGATTCCCTCTCATGATATAATTATAATAATATCTTGTCATGTCTTTTGTAAACGAAACGGCTTCTAGCAGACGAACTGTGTTAGTAACTGGTTGCTTTTTGACAACAATCTTATTCATCCATTCGTTCAATCGCATGTTATTTGCAGAACATGGCTCCCATTACAACCTTCCGGAAAACTTCTCAGTCATAAGCAAGATGTACTGCATCCGATACACCCATCTGGAGATCAACTGCCACATCCTGCACTTATTTTATCTTTGGCCTTTCTCTTCCTCTCTTTCCGGGAATTTATCTCTCCATTATTATTCTCTCCAAACTTTCATGACGTTTGAAGTGACCAAGATAATTGAATTTTCTTTGTTTCATCGTCTTTAGTAAAAAAAAAAATGTTTGCATATCCTTTACAGGACATCGCTGTCAACATCAGCTGATTGTTGATTTCTTGGCAAGATTACGTTCAGTAGTTTGCCATTGATTTCTGAGCGGCCGGCTCACATACCCCGTAAGTTACCGACGCGATTCTAATCACTGATGATTCTCACCGTCGTCACGTTACTTACGAGAGTATACGAGATTACAGAGAAAAGTCGCTAACCTCAAGGCCAGGAAGCCGGCATCGTCTTTAGTAGTCAACCTTTATTCAATATTCAGATCGTGTCGTATGGTTGCATTTTTTTTTTTAATTTTCTGGGGGACGATGCATCAATAACATTAGATATGCAGATGATACATTCTTGATTGCAGACAATGAACAGGACCTGCAAAATTTAGTAGATGCGATTGTTACACACAGTGAACAACTAGGGTTAGAATTAAATTGTAAAAAGACACAGATTATGGTCGTCACTAGGAAGGACGAAATACCAAAATGTAATATACAAGTAAATGGGAATATTCTTCAACAAGTGAGCAGGTACAATTATCTCGGAACAGTAATAACATCTGATGGGAGATGCCTTGAAGAGATTAGAACAAGAATCGCCATGGCAAAAGTACCCTTTAGCAAGATGAAAAACATATTGACCAATAAAAAGATGTCAATTGAAACGAGAAAAAGAGTGTTGAGATGCTACATTGAACCTGTACTTTTATATGTATGTGAAGCGTGGACAATGAGCTGTCAGGCTGAAAAACATCTGATGGCTGTAGAGATGTGGTTTCTGAGGAAAATGCAAAGAATACCATGGACAGCCAGAAAGACCAATGAACAAGTCCTTCAAGAAACAAATGAAGATCGTAAATTGATTAGAGAAATTAGACGTAGACAGTCAAAATTTTTTGGGCATGTTATGAAAAGAAATGGATTGGAGAATTTGGTGACAACTGGTAAGATCGAGGGGAACAGACCAAGGGGAAGACCTAGAAGCAAGTACCTGGATGGCTTGGCCTTTTGGCATGGTCGAGACAGAAACACGGAGCTGATCCACGACTCTGGTGATCGAGTGAGATGGCAGAACATGACCGCCCACGCTTACCGGCATGGCACATGATGGATGGATGGTACCCATGATATTCTTAGAACCCGTCTATAACATTTATATTCAAAAGCATGTATGCTCTGTTTAGCTTGTTAAGTGAGTGTCCAGGTCTCACAGGCGTATGTTGCAATGGGAAAGATGCATGCTCTTAAAATTATAATTTTTGTAGTTCTGTCTGTCCCACTCCACAATTTATTCAGTTGGTTTAGTTTTTGAAGAGCAATAGATATTAGTCTTTTTATTGCTTTCATTGTGTCACCATTGTTGGTAATCAATGACCCAAGATATTCGAAATATTTCAATACCTCTAATGTTTCCTCATTAACATATATTTCTTTCTCCATATTAGTTGTAATATTAAAGTAAATTACACTGTGTGTACATTGACTAACCAGCAGAATTAGTCAGTAAGTAAAGGATCATTCTACACGCCTTAAGGCGCATTAGGCATATAGTGTTAGAACCATATTGTTATATATCAGTCGACACTCAGTGGCTGATGTGGTCGTTATCAACCATTAAAATTGTTTAATTTCGAAAAGAAAACAACAACAGAAACAACATACACTTCTTATGGAATAGTGTGACTATATTTAATTGACTTTTTACATGTACTATATATATCTCTCTCTCCAAATATCACCCAAACAACCCACTCAAAAGCAAAAACACATTATAAACAACACGGCACCTTATCCATGCACACATACACAGATAACAAGAGCCACCTTTCAGATTGAGTACAACACTGTGATACCAACAATAGATTAGCCACACATGGACAACCAGCTTCCAAATTCAGAGGGAAAACAGATGTGACATACACTATTAGATGGATTTGTGCTCAGACAAAACGTACACTAAACTATAGACAACACATAGCTTGTTCAATACATTTAATACAAGTACATGATTTTAGACACTTATTGTATTTCTCAAGGGGGTCGGGGGGGGGGGGGGGGGGGGCTGCGTGGTCTCGAGGTATGGTGTCCGCCTCGAGTGCTCGAGGTCCCGGGTTCAAGTCCCGGTGATGACCGGGATTTGTTCTCGTGGACTTCTAGTAACAAAATTTCCCCTGGTCTCTGGGTAGTGATATCGGACGCCCGTGTGTATTGTTGCGCACGTAAAAAATCCCTTGGCAGTTGGAAGTTGAAAAAGAGTAGACTAACGGCGCTCTCCGGGCAAAATTTCGAGTTAAAAATCTACCCAAGTATTTCAGGATCCTCGCCGGTGCTACGGAGTTCGTGCATTGAGCTGTTTCTCCAGACTCAGGGTTGAGTTAGGAGGAGACCTGAGCACTTATGGGTCGCACCCGTGATGTTGATCCATCGATTAAACTTAAACTGTATTTCTCAAATAAAGAATACTCTTTAAAGGCCAGTTCTGTGTTGTCAGTAGCATGAATTACCTCTTTATATCCACCTAGTGTTTTGTAATGTATTGTTTATGGAATTTCCATGTTGAATATAATCAATGAAGGACAGCGACCAAATGAAATAAAATTGTACTTGAAGGGCAAAAGTGTTGAAGCTGTGTTACAATCTCCGGTATACAATTGCTGACCCAAACGTATGTCTAGTCGTTTGAAAATATTGTGAGATTAACTAGTTATGTTCCAGTTCTCACCACGTCCCGTAAAGTGGTGGCCAGGTGATTGGTACAGCTGGTTAAGTTGAAGTATTTATTTGTTCTTGCATCGAAACGTAATCGTTCCTTCAGCGAAAAGTTCGTATATCATGCTTCCAGACTGACTAGCCAAGCCAAAGTCGTCAATATTGTGGACAGCGAAGATAACGAATATGGGGGTATTGAATGCTGAGAGTTTTAATAGATTGCTCATCGAACCCATAAGAAAAGACAAATACAGACATGATACATATCAACTGATAGGAAGTTTAGAGAAAATAGTCAAGTGAAAGAGTTGTACAATGTCAGGTTAAAAAGTTATACTATGTCAAGTTAAAGAGTGTGCCTTCACTTTTTCAAGACTTACGAATGAAGACCCGTTATAGAAAGTCACGGAAATGACAAAGAGATAGACGGAGGAATATAGTAATTGCCAAACCCAGCAGAGACCTGTCTATAAAGTATGTATAGCACCAAAAGCAGCAGAAGAGGACAGATACCAGTGGTGATATATCCTTCTTCGATATATAGCCCATACCGCGGGGCGTTGTTTATAACTCCTGTCCACAGCATTTTGCCTCAAAGCACTTCCTATCATTTCTGATACCGATCTTCCTCCATGCCATGATGTCAAACTGTCTAGCATCTTCTTTCTTGGGTTCCCCTGTCTCTTTTCCCCTCTCACTTTCCCGTTGTCACCTTCTTCAAAAATAATGTGGACTTCGTTCTTCCGATACCAGCTACCATTATCAAGTGTCTTCAAAACAGCTCAAAGGCTGAACCACTTAGTAGCAAGCGTCTGGGTGGTGCTGACCTTTACGTATGAACTCGGTTAGCCATGTTAGAGTGATGCAGACGTTTGAACCAGTTGTCCATCACTGACTTGCCCTGTGAGTCCAAATATGTTAAAATGTGCAATGCCTGGAAGTTTACTTTTAGATATGGCTACCTCGAACAATGCATGAAATCGAGTTTGAAATGCGCTAAGCACAGGTCTACATACCAGTGATATTACTCTGCTAGACTAGTGATGTTACCATGAATCCAGAAAATAAAAATTATTATTATTATTACATTTTACATAGACACGATCACTAATAACAATTATAATATTACAATAGTAGTGAAACAGCAGTGATGTGTATATATATATATATATATATATATATATATATATATATATATATATATATATATATATATATATATATATATATATATATATATATATATATATATTTGTGTGTGTGTGTCTGTCCGCGTGTGTGTGTGTGTGTGTGTGTGTGTGTGTCAGAATGGGATATTGTAGCAAATGTGTAGCAATGTTTTCTGTATTTACCAGTAATGACGTGATATTTCAATGATAATATATATACATTCTCTATGATGAGGTAGTGCCTTTGTCTGTGCTCATCTAATGATATCCCTTTGTTATTATTCGCTAATGATTCTGTAGCAGTGTTTTAGTGATGTTCACATGATATTCCACTGATGTTATAATAATAAATGAGTTTGTTCTTCAACAATAAATACTGATGACGTTTACTACATGAAAACAACAAATACGGGTGACGTGTACTGCTGTAAGTAAACAAATCGGATTCTTCATTAGACACAGTAGCCGCCATGTTATAATTCAACTTCGCCCTCTTAATGTGTGAACAATCTTGTGACAATGTCAATAACGAAGCTGCACCCTCATGTCAGTGCTGAATGCCGTGCGTCCTGGTGGTGTCTGTAGAGTCCTACTCTCACACAGCACTGGACATTTCGATCTCCTGTAGACATGGGTCTTTTAAAACAATGGTCGACCAACGTGGAACAGATATGTATTCATTTCTGTCTGTGTCAGCTATCTTAGTTCAGTATGTTCAATTGTGAGTTTTCATCCCCGCGAGGTGGGATACTTTTAATTCACGTGTGATTCTAGATCAACCCAGCTTTCAATGGGTACCACGAAATTACCTGGGGAATAAAGGCGGCTGGCTTGATCTTCACTACATCGCACATCGAGTAGAGACTTGATTTCTCTATTACCAGTATCCCTCGCCATCAGACGTACCCACTCTGACTTCTGATGTACTTGTAATGTAATCCCCTAGTCAAAAGACGAGAAGTGAACATTTTAGTCCAACTGACCGGTGTAGGGGTTGAACCCCCTAACTTGGCATCAGCAGACCAGATAATTAAGAGCCATTCGGCCAAGCTGACTACTGGCAGTTGATAAACAAGAACGTTCACTTCATCTGTAAGTACAAAAGCACTGACATAACAACAGCTGTGATAATAAACAGCGCATAAGGTTAAACGTAAAGAGATTTACAACTTATGTATCCTCTTGAAAAGTACTCTGTCACAGAGTGATATTTCATAAATCAACTTGTCTCAGAATTTTCCAACAATCAGTTTCACACAGAGTAGTGTTTCATTAATCAACTGTCCCGGAGTTTTCCAACAATCAGTTTCACACAGAGTAGTGTTTCATTAATCAACTGTCCCGGAGTTTTCCAACAATCAGTTTCACACAGAGTAGTGTTTCATTAATCAACTGTCCCGGAGTTTTCCAACAATCAGTTTGTCACAGAGTAGTCTGTAACAGATAACCTTTCACAAGCTCTCTATCACCGTCACATGATCATGATTGGTATATGGCCGGGAAATGGTAAGTTAGCCCCAGAACTGTTTGTCACAAGTTGAGATTAGTCATAGTTTGCTCCTCTTATGTTCACAGTGTGGACACGTGGTATCCATTTACGACCTTACAAAACGCATGTGCATCAGTTACCCACAAGACATGTCTGACAACAAGAACCACAAGTCATCATCAAGAAGGACATGGTTGCTGCACCAATTTGAATGCCCACAACCATGGTCCCAAACCCTGGGAACGTTGTTATTCGGGTGTCCTCGGATCCCCCTTTGTTA
This sequence comes from Cepaea nemoralis, assembly GCA_014155875.1. NCBI lineage: Eukaryota > Metazoa > Mollusca > Gastropoda > Stylommatophora > Helicidae > Cepaea > Cepaea nemoralis. The sequence continues at coordinate 1,121,331 of JACEFZ010003626.1, read as the reverse complement.
TCCATAGTAATAAAACAAATTATCAGTGAAACTAAAGACATAGAGTGATAAGTGTAGCTTCACAACCTGTTGGTCTCCAAAACTGCCTCTTGAGAACCGCGATTCATTAAACGTATTGAACACTCAGTTACAATAATGTTTCTCAATGACTTTAGTGCACTTTTTACACTCCACCCGGCAGCACCAGTAAAACTTGCAGTCACAGTCGTGTCTTTCTTCTATAACTAACGTCTGGTACCCGCGCCCGCAACACATCAGAGTGCACCCATCGAGTCCGTAACTGGATTTGTTACACTGCCGCCCCCTGGTACCCAGCGACCCATGGTCGGGATTGTATTCACAGAAGTCTGGCGATTCCTCTAGGTACACCAGGTCATTCTTCGTTGGACGCTTTTGTTTGCCAGTGAATCTCTTCAAACGGTTTCGTTTTTTATCCCAGCGCACGAAACTAGCACCGTCGAATTTCTGTTTGAGGGCAGCTCCGATCTCCCGAAAAGAGCGCATCTTCCGCCAGCATATCTTCACGGAGCAGTCTCCCGATACACCATGGCACTTGCACTGTATATCAATATCGTCTTTAATGGTCTGAGGAAAGCCATTTAAACATGTTATTGTATGCAGATTTCATCATTCACTCAACATGTGTACTGACATCCCTACTAGCAGCAACAACAATTCTCACTATTGCCATAAATCGTGAGCTCTCAGAACAAAACACTAAACTTCAAAATAATGTTTGGAGGTTTCAACGCAAAAATTAAAAAAAAAAAATAAAAGCAGAAAGAATGGAAAATTTGGTTTGATGATTATGGTTTAGGAATCAGACACCAAAGAAGAGAAAAACAGATAGAATGTGAGAAAATAAATGATACAACAATGTGGAGAAATCTTAAAGTTGATGAACACAAGAAATCAAAGCAAAATTAACAAAGAATAATTTGATCAGATAGATGAAGGCATAATTAAATGTATACAGGCAAAAGAAAGTTGATCAAATGAGCAATAGATCCACATAAATTATTTGACAGGCAGAAAAGTTAGAAGCATAAAATGTTTGAACAAAAGACATTAAATGATGAAGAGATTATATGATGAAGAGATGTAATGATTACATATAGCAGCTGTATCATAAAGAAAGTGGATAATTTAAAAAAGAAAGAACAAAGATGACCCACCTTACTATTTTTAAAAAAAAAGGAAGCCACGATGCTATCAAACATACCCAGAAAGGAGAAATAATGGGCCAGATGACATCATGGTAGAGAAATCAGAAGTACTGTGAGAATTTGGAATAGAAATAATAACAAAATTGTAGAATCATATTTAGAACAGTGATATCCTGAAATGTTTATCAATAGCTACATATACTCAAGACAGCAGGGGCAATTGACTGTAAAATATTTAGTACAGTCAACCTCATATTAGTCTTTAGCCTGACCATGAAGGAGTAGGCGGAGAAAATTTAAATTTGGCACAGTGCTTATTCCTTCTCAACGTAGCCACCACCCGAATTTATGCATTTCTACCATCTCTGCGTGACCTTGAAATGACCTTCAGAATAAAACAACCTATTTTTCGAACTTAACCAGTTATCACAAGCCAGTGTGACATCTTCGTCACTGTCAAAATGATTTCCTTTCAGCTGTTTTTTTTTTTTTTTTTTTTTTTTAAGAATTGAGTACAGAAAAAAGTCTGATGGAGCCAAATCTGGAGAATATGGTGGATGTGGAAGAATTTCAATATTCAAATCGTTGGCAGTTTGCAGAACAAGCCGTGCTTTATGGGAGGGTGCGTTGTCTTGAAGCAAAGGCAGAATTTTCGTAAGCGCTATCCCTCGTTTTCTGGTCACAGCTTTTCTTAGTTTGATAAGGAGATCTGCATAGTACTGCCCATTAACCGTGTTGCCATGAAGCATGTAATCTCTAAATATGACACCTTTGACGTCCCAAAAACAGTCAGCATCACTTTTCTTGCAGATGTTTGTGCTCTAGGCTTGACGTGTGTTGGCGAACCCGGGGTTTTCCACTGCATGCTGGAAATTTTGGATTCTGGGTCATAATGGTGAATCCAAGTCTCATCTACCGTCACCATGGTCGTCAACATGTTTTTCGACCACCACATGTTGAGCAAATGGCCACAGCAATCAACCCGTGTTTGTTCCTGTTCACATCTTAGCAGGCGCGGGACCCAGCGGGCACACACTTTTTTTCATGTTCAGTCTGTTGTGTAAAATTCTAAAATCTACTCTTACTCAGTTTTGCTGAACCCGATATCTCTGCAATTGTCATTTTCCTAACCTGGTCTATGATTTAATTCACTTTTGCAGCATTTGCATCATTGCACTCCGAGGACGGTCGTCCTAATCTTGGCAGATCAGAAACTTGGGAACGGCCACACTTAAACTGCAAACGCCAAATTTTACAGAAGCATACGAAGGACAGACTTCCTCAAACAATGGCTCAATCTCCCTGTCTATTTATGTAGGTTTTTTTCCCCTGCAACATCAAGAATTTTATCACAGTCCTTGCGTCTGATTTCTCCATTGTTCTGACAAACCGTTGGATGTGCAGATCTGGTCAATAGGGTGTGATGTGCCATGCACCATATCGGAAAAACAAGCTGAGGAGGGAAATTCATAATTCATATGTCCATTACAAATTACATGAGCTATACATGTGCCAAATTTCAATTTTCTCCGCCTACTCCTGCATGGTCAGGCTAAAGACTTATGAAAATCTCCTTGTGTGTGAGTATATATATATATATATATCATGTGCCATGCCGGAAAGCGTGGGCGGTCATGACTCGCCATTTCACTCAATCACCAGTGTCGTGGATCAGCTCAGTGTTCCTGTCTCGTCCATGCCATGTGGCCAAGCCATCCAGATATTTTCCTCTCGGTCTTCCTCTTGGTCTGTTCCCCTCGATCTTGCCAGTTGTCACCAAGTTCTCCAATCCATTTCTTCTCATAACATTTTTTTTTTTTTTTTTTTCCCGCGTTTCCATCCTGTTTCAGGATATTGCGGTCAACACCAGCATCTTTCAGCTGTATGTTGATTCCTAGGCTAGATTACGCTCATCAGCACGCCACGACTTTCTGAGCGACCGGCTCCATACTCTCATAAGTCACTTTTGCGATTCGAACTTCTCATAACATGTCCAAAAAATTTTGACTGTCTACGTCTCATTTCTCTAATCAGTTTACGATGTTCATTTGTCTCCTGTAGTACATGGTCATTGGTTTTTCTGTCTGTCCATGGTATTCTTTGCATTTTCCTCAGAAACCACATTTTTGCAGCCATCAGATGTTTTTCAGCTTGACTGCTCATTGTCCAAGTTTCACATCCATGCAAAAGAACGGGCTCTATGTATCCCCTCAACACTCTTTTTCTCGTTTCAATTGACATCTTTTTATTGGTCAGAATGATTTTCATCTTGCTAAAGGCTACTTTCGCCATGGCGATTCGTGTTCTAATCTCTTCAAGGCATCTCACATCAGATGTTATGACTGTTCCAAGATAATTGTACAGATTCACTTGTTGAAGAATATTTCCATTTACTTGTATATTACATTGTGGCACTTCTTTCTTCCTAGTGACGACCATAACCTGAGTCTTTTTACAATTTAATTCTAACCCCAGTTGCTCACTGTGTACAACAACCGCATCTACTAATTGTTGCAGGTCCTGCGCATTGTCTGCAATTAATACTGTATCATCTGTATATCTAATGTTATTGATGTTTCGTCCTCCAATGCTGATTCCATTTATATCCTCTACATTTCTGAAAATATTTTCACTGTATAGGGAAAAAGGATCTGGAGACATCACACATCCCTGCCTAACACCTCTCTTAATTGGGTGATACTGTCCCACTTCATTATCAATCCTTATTGCAGCTTGTTGTTTCCAATATATGTTTTTATAAGTCTAATGTCTTTCCCATCAATTTGTAGATCTGCAAGCATATCCACCATGTTGACATGTCTAACTCTATCAAAAGCCTTTTTATAGTCAATAAAGCAAAGATGTATATCCTTGCTTACTTCTATAGCACGTTCAATAACTGTTCGCAGCATATACACAGCATTTACTGTACCCTTTCCTTCTACAAACCCACATTGTTCTTCCCCTATGTCAGGTTGTATCTTCTTCCTCATTCTTTGCATGATAATTCTTAGCAAAATCTTTGTGATGTGACTCATTATACTAATTGTTTTGTGTTGATCACATTCCAAGGTTCCTGATTTCTTTGGGATTGCAATAAATACAGAGTTACATAATTCAGGAGGTATATCTCCAGTATCATATAATGTGTTCAGCAGTCTGGTGACTTACTCCAGTCCAAATTCTTCTAAAGCTTTAATCATTTCTGTTGCGTTGTTATCTGCACCGGGGGCCTTGCCAGCTTTCATATGCTTAAGAACATTTCGAACCTCCATCTCCAAAATTGGCGGTCCTTCATTATTAAATCTAATATCATACTGTTCGTCTCTGTTATCATCATAAAGGTGTTTCACATAATATGTCCATACATGTAGAATCTGGTCTTTTTCTATTATGATATATATATATATATATATATATATATATATATATATATATATATAGGAAACAATAAGCAGCAGTTATAATGAGAAATTAAGTAGGGAATGAATGGCATAAAAATCAAGGAGTAACCCAATGATATGTTTATTACCGGATATGTTCTCTCCAAATGGGGGAATGTCAATGAGTGAGGTCAAAGAATGACCATAAATACGAATTGGCAGATGTAATATAAATGATCTGCGCTATACATATGACGTAGTTATGATAAATGAAAACGTACGAGATCTGCAACAACCGTTTGATATTGTAATACTACAGAGTGCAAAATATGATGCTCCTTCAATTTCAAGAAAACAGAAACAAGGGTTACATGAAAGAAAAATATAGCACCAAAATGTGATATTCCAATCGAAGGAGAAATACGTAACCTAGTCAATAAATGCAAATACTTTTGGAGTTGTCATAACACCAGATGGAAGATGCATGGCAAAGGTTAAAAGAAGAGTATGCTGAAAAAGCAGAAATAGCTGCCTTTCAGAAGATGAAAACTATCTTGAGTAATAAGTCATGTTCATTGAATGTCAAAAAGAGATGACTGAAACGTTATTGTAAACCTGTTCTTCTTTACTCGTTGAATATTAACCAACACGATAGGAAGAACATGCAGTCAGTGTGGTTCCTGCGATGAATGTTGTGAATACCTTGGATTGCGGATTAATTATTTCCACGGTTTACAAAAGCATACTGACATTACATGTAGTACTACAGGCAATATTTTAAATTGGTAGCATCAATTGGCAAATTTTAAAAAAAGTTCTGTTAGAAGTTATTCCACTGTGAACACGTGAAAATATGCTCCCCCTAATACTGGCCACGCCGCCTTTAAGAGTTACAGATTTTTAACAAACACTCATCCTTGTGTTTCTTCTACTTCCTCTTCTTCTGCGTTCATCCGGATTTTTTATTTTCCGGATGTGACTGCGTTGTGCCTGTTTAGAGCAGAGCTGCGTTCTTGTGCCGTTAGGCTGACACATCCCACTTCTGCGGGCATTTGTTGACCGGGTTAACCTTCCCGGATCATTGTGTTTTAAACCCATAAACACTACAGCCCAAGAAAGAATTTAGTATTACCTTCCTGCCGGCTGCATTGTTCCACAAATTCATGCTTCCGTGATCTTTATTCTTGATTTCATCAGCGTCCAAAAACTCCTTGGAGAACCGGGCCCCGTGGCGAATATTGTCAGAGCAGCCACCCCACTCAAAGTCGGCGTCTGTGTCGCGGTGAGCGGTCTTGCCATCGCAACCACAGTTGTCTAGTTCTCCCTTGGCGCACGCACGTGTGACACTGTACATAATTCCAGCTGATGAAATGGCGTAGATGTAGGCGGTCTCTCGGCTCTCTGTGAATGAAAGACAGATCGGACCCTTTAGTCGGCATGACATCATATTGTTATAGCAGATATAAAAGATAGATCGGAACCATTATACGGCATGCCATCATATTCTTATAGCAGATATAAAAGAGAGATCGGAACCTTTAGCCGGCATGACATCATATTGTTATAGCAGATATAAAAGAGAGATCGGAACCTTTAGCCGGCATGACATCATATTGTTATAGCAGATATAAAAGATAGATCGGAACCTTTAGTCGGCATGACATCATATTGTTATAGCAGATATAAAAGATAGATCGGAACCATTATACGGCATGCCATCATATTCTTATAGCAGATATAAAAGAGAGATCGGAACCTTTAGCCGGCATGACATCATATTGTTATAGCAGATATAAAAGAGAGATCGGAACCTTTAGTCGGCATGACATCATATTGTTATAGCAGATATAAAAGATAGATCGGAACCTTTAGTCGGCATGACATCATATTGTTATAGCAGATATAAAAGACAGATCGGACCCTTTAGACGGCATGACATCATATTGTTATAGCAGATATAAAAGACAGATCGGACCCTTTAGTCGGCATGACATCATATTGTTATAGCAGATATAAAAGATAGATCGGACCCTTTAGCCGGCATGACATCATATTGTTATAGCAGATATAAAAGACAGATCGGACCCTTTAGCCGGCATGACATCATATTGTTATAGCAGATATAAAAGACAGATCGGACCCTTTAGCCGGCATGACATCATATTGTTATAGCAGATATAAAAGACAGATCGGAACCTTTAGCCGGCATGACATCATATTGTTATAGCAGATATAAAAGACAGATCGGAACCTTTAGCCGGCATGACATCATATTGTTATAGCAGATATAAAAGATAGATCGGACCCTTTAGCCGGCATGACATCATATTGTTATAGCAGATATAAAAGATAGATCGGACCCTTTAGCCGGCATGACATCATATTGTTATAGCAGATATAAAAGATAGATCGGACCCTTTAGCCGGCATGACATCATATTGTTATAGGAGATATAAAAAACAGATCGAACCCTTTAGCCGGCATGACATCATATTGTTATAGCAGATATAAAAGATAGATCGGACCCTTTAGCCGGCATGACATCATATTGTTATAGCAGATATAAAAGATAGATCGGACCCTTTAGCCGGCATGACATCATATTGTTATAGCAGATATAAAAGACAGATCGGACCCTTTAGCCGGCATGACATCATATTGTTATAGGAGATATAAAAGACAGATCGGACCCTTTAGCCGGCATGACATCCTATTGTTATAGGAGATATAAAAGACAGATCGGACCCTTTAGCCGGCATGACATCCTATTGTTATAGGAGATATAAAAGACAGATCGGACCCTTTAGCCGGCATGACATCCTATTGTTATAGGAGATATAAAAGACAGATCGGACCCTTTAGCCGGCATGACATCATATTGTTATAGGAGATATAAAAGACAGATCGGACCCTTTAGCCGGCATGACATCATATTGTTATAGCAGATATAAAAGACAGATCGGACCCTTTAGCCGGCATGACATCCTATTGTTATAGGAGATATAAAAGACAGATCGGACCCTTTAGCCGGCATGACATCATATTGTTATAGCAGATATAAAAGATAGATCGGACCCTTTAGCCGGCATGACATCATATTGTTATAGGAGATATAAAAGACAGATCGGACCCTTTAGCCGGCATGACATCATATTGTTATAGCAGATATAAAAGATAGATCGGACCCTTTAGCCGGCATGACATCATATTGTTATAGCAGATATAAAAGATAGATCGGACCCTTTAGCCGGCATGACATCATATTGTTATAGCAGATATAAAAGACAGATCGGACCCTTTAGCCGGCATGACATCATATTGTTATAGGAGATATAAAAGACAGATCGGACCCTTTAGCCGGCATGACATCATATTGTTATAGCAGATATAAAAGACAGATCGGAACCTTTAGCCGGCATGACATCATATTGTTATAGCAGATATAAAAGACAGATCGGAACCTTTAGCCGGCATGACATCATATTGTTATAGGAGATATAAAAGACAGATCGGACCCTTTAGCCGGCATGACATCATATTGTTATAGGAGATATAAAAGACAGATCGGACCCTTTAGCCGGCATGACATCATATTGTTATAGCAGATATAAAAGATAGATCGGAACCTTTAGCCGGCATGACATCATATTGTTATAGGAGATATAAAAGACAGATCGGACCCTTTAGCCGGCATGACATCATATTGTTATAGCAGATATAAAAGACAGATCGGAACCATTAGACGGCATGACATCATATTCTTATAGCAGATATAAAAGACAGATCGGAACCTTTAGACGGCATGACATCATATTGTTATAGCAGATATAAAAGATAGATCGGAACCTTTAGCCGGCATGACATCATATTGTTATAGCAGATATAAAAGATAGATCGGAACCTTTAGCCGGCATGACATCATATTGTTATAGCAGATATAAAAGACAGATCAGAACCTTTAGCCGGCATGACATCATATTGTTATAGCAGATATAAAAGATAGATCAGACCCTTTAGCCGGCATGACATCATATTGTTATAGCAGATATAAAAGACAGATCGGACCCTTTAGCCGGCATGACATCATATTGTTATAGCAGATATAAAAGACAGATCGGACCCTTTAGCCGGCATGACATCATATTGTTATAGCAGATATAAAAGACAGATCGGACCCTTTAGCGGGTATGACATCATATTCATATAGCAGATATAAAAGACAGATCGGAACCTTTAGTCGGCATGACATCATATTGTTATAGCAGATATAAAAGACAGATCGGACCCTTTAGTCGGCATGACATCATATTGTTATAGCAGATATAAAAGATAGATCGGAACCTTTAGCCGGCATGACATCATATTGTTATAGCAGATATAAAAGACAGATCGGACCCTTTAGTCGGCATGACATCATATTGTTATAGCAGATATAAAAGATAGATCGGACCCTTTAGTCGGCATGACATCATATTGTTATAGCAGATATAAAAGATAGATCGGACCCTTTAGCCGGCATGACATCATATTGTTATAGCAGATATAAAAGACAGATCGGACCCTTTAGCGGGTATGACATCATATTCATATAGCAGATATAAAAGACAGATCGGAACCATTAGATGGCCTGACATCATATTCATATAGCAGATATAAAAGATAGATCGGACCCTTTAGCCGGCATGACATCATATTGTTATAGCAGATATAAAAGATAGATCGGACCCTTTAGTCGGCATGACATCATATTGTTATAACAGATATAAAAGATAGATCGGACCCTTTAGCCGGCATGACATCATATTGTTATAGCAGATATAAAAGATAGATCGGACCCTTTAGTCGGCATGACATCATATTGTTATAGCAGATATAAAAGACAGATCGGACCCTTTAGTCGGCATGACATCATATTGTTGTAGCAGATATAAAAGACAGATCGGAACCATTAGATGGCATGACATCATATTCATATAGCAGATATAAAAGACAGATCGGAACCATTAGATGGCCTGACATCATATTCATATAGCAGATATAAAAGATAGATCGGACCCTTTAGTCCGCATGACATCATATTGTTATAGCAGATATAAAAGACAGATCGGAACCATTAGATGGCCTGACATCATATTCATATAGCAGATATAAAAGACAGATCGGAACCTTTAGCCGGCATGACATCATATTGTTATAGCAGATATAAAAGACAGATCGGACCCTTTAGTCGGCATGACATCATATTGTTATAGCAGATATAAAAGACAGATCGGACCCTTTAGCCGGCATGACATCATATTGTTATAGCAGATATAAAAGACAGATCGGACCCTTTAGTCGGCATGACATCATATTGTTATAGCAGATATAAAAGATAGATCGGACCCTTTAGTCGGCATGACATCATATTGTTATAGCAGATATAAAAGATAGATCGGACCCTTTAGCCGGCATGACATCATATTGTTTATAGCAGATATAAAAGACAGATCGGAATCTTTAGCCGGCATGACATCATATTGTTATAGCAGATGGTCTAAGCCTAACGGCTCTGTGGTGAAGGAGTTAAGGACGCAATTCGTAATTCCGCATACCACGCTCGAAACACAGCTGCGAGCGATTTGGCAGCAGACCGCCTAGCATTAGTTTCCATACAAATGTATGAGTGCCCATCGTTCAGAAAGCAGTGTCAAGCTACTGAACGTAAACTTGCCAAAAAATCCATCCAATCGTCATGTGCCATGTCGATAAGTGTGGGCGGTCATGATTCGCCATTTCACTCGATCACCAGAGTCGTGTATCAGCTTAATGTTACTGTCTTGGCCATACCATGTGGCCAAGCAATCCAGGTATTTACTTCTCTGTCTTCCTCTTGTTCTCTTCCCCTCGATCTTGCCAAATGTCACCAAGTTCTCCAATTTATTTCTTCTCATAATATGTCCAGAATATTTTGACTGTCTGCGTCAATTTCTCTAATTAGTGTACGATTTTCATTTGTTTCTTGCAGGACTTGGTCATTGGTTTTTCTGTCTATCCATGCTTTTCTTTGTATTCTCCTCAGAAATCACATTTGCACAGCCATCAGATGTTTTTTCAGCTTGCTTGCTCATTGTCCACGCTTCACATCCATACAATAGTACAGGTTCTATGTAGCACCTCAACGCTCTTTTTCTCGTTGCAATTGAACATATGACATCTTTTTATTGGTCAGTATGTTTTTTTCATTTTGCAAAAGGCTACTTTCGCCTTGGCAATTCTTGATCTAATCTCTTCAAGGCATCTCCCATCAGATGTTATGACTGTTCCGAGATAATTGAATCGATTCACTTGTTGAACAATATTACCAATTACTTGTATATTACATTGTGGTATTTCCTTCGTCCCAGTGACGACCATAATCTGTGTCTTCTTGCAATTCAATTCAAACCTTAGCTGTTCACTGTGTGCAACAACCGCATCTACTAATTGCTGCAGATCCTGCTCATTGTCTGCAATCAATACTGTATAATCTGCATATCTAATATTATTGATGTTTCGTCCCCCAATGATGATTCCATTTATATCTTCTACATTTCTGAAAAATATTTTCACTGTATAGGGAAAAAAGATCTGGAGACATTACACAACCCGGTCTCACACCTCTCTTAATAGGCTGATATTGACCTACTTCATTATCAATTTTTATGGCAGCTTGTTGTTTCCAATATATGTTTTTATAAGTCTAAGGTCCTTCCCGTCAATTTGTAGATCTGCAAGCATCTCTACCATGTTGGCATGTCTTCCTCTATCGAAAGCCTTTGTATAGTCAATAAAGCAAATGTGTAGATCTTTGTTTACTTCTCATCATTGACACCTTGCCGTCTTGACAGACGATTGTTTGTGCTTCAAAAAGGCATAATAACTTTTACCTATGACGACAGCGAATGTGTCTGATAAGGCCAATTCGCGCTGTAAATGTTCGTTCACAATGGGTGCATGTGAACACGTGGTCATTTCCACCTTCATGCACCAGCTTACGTCTCACACGCTTGGTGTGTGACTTATCTGCAATAATTTTCTCCTTTGTCTTTATTCCATTTCTGATGTTTGCCCTCCATGCAACACGTTCAGCGGCGACTTGCTCCCAATGTGCATTATCAATGCCTGTATCAATCATGTCCCGTTTACACACATCTTTTGCTGTACCCTCACCTTCTGCAAACCCACATTGTTCTTTTCCTATTTCAGGTTGTATTTTCTTCCTAACTCTTTTCATGATAATTCTTAGCAAAATCATCGTGATTTGACTCATTATACTAATTGTGTGATGGTGATCACATTCCAAGCCTCCTGATTTCTTTGGAATTGCAATAAATACAGAATTACATAATTCATGAGGTATATCTCCAGTATCATATATTGTGTTCAGCAATCTAGTGACTTGATGTATTCCATATACTTCTAAATCAGTAATCATTTCTGTTGTGATGTTATCTGAACCGGGGCTCTTGCTAGTTCTCATATGGTTAATATCATTCTGATCCTCCATCTTCAAAATTGATGGTCCTTCATTGTTAATACGAATATCATACTGTTCATCTTTGTTATCATCATACAGGTTTTTCATATAATCTGACCATACATGTAAAATCTGATCTGTCTATTATGATTTTGTCATCTTTTGTTTTTAGGCAACATGCTAATGCACGTGTTCTTTTATTAGTAAGCTCCTGAATTCTTGTGGGCATTAATTTGTTATTTTTACTGTTGTGTTGTTTTTAAATTTCTATGCAATTTTTCTCAAGCCATGCTTCTTTTGCCTCATTACATAATGTTCTGACTTGTCTGTGAATTTCTTCATATTTGTCAGGGTTAATTTTGTTGAGTCTTCTTGTTTCAATTAGTTGTAACATTTCTGCAGTCATCCATTTCTTACGACCCACCTTCTTTAATTTTGGAATTGCTGTTTTCACAACCAAACTGATTGAATTCTTCAACATTTCCCATTTATCATCCACATCTTGAAATAGGATCTCTAGATCAGACAATATATCAAATCTGTTCTGAAATTCTATGTTGAATGTGTTTTGTATTTCCTTGTAATCTTTCAAAGTACACAGATCATAATTAGTGTTCCTGTTGAATACTTGACTTTCTTTAACTTTACCCTTAATGTGCCTGTAATCACTGATCACTGTAACAATCAGCATTGGGAACAGTTTTTGCGACTGTTAACGCATTTCAAAACCTTCTGCTAATCAGAATGTAATCTATCTGGTTTCTAATCTTGCTGTCAGGACTGCTGCCAAGAAATCACAAACAAGCCCCCCCCCCCCCCCCCCTAAAAAACAACCTTTGGTTGACTGCGACACCATGTAAAGGATATGCAACTGAAATAAATCTGGGCCTGGGATTGATTATATTCACTAAACAACACTATACATTCAATTGATAGGCATACATCAAAAGTATGGTACGTAGGTTATCACCCTTCAATCCGGAGCCAAAAGAAGCTGCTCCGGCGAGTACTACCTTATATAGCTCTGTGTGACGTCACGTCCTCTGGTCAAAATCGGTTCCGGATTGAGAATCGGAGCAAAAGGGATATAACCCATGAATCAACCGGTTTATAGCAATCTTACATCACTTTAATCATCGGAAAATCCGACCGGCGTATGTATGCGAATGGGGTGGGGGAGGAGGTAAGTCGACGTGGGGGAGCAGGGGTCGGGCGCTGGGGTGCCGGTGAATGGGGTGGGGCGAAGGGTGTGAATCCTCGAGCCGCGACCAGCGTTATAGGAAAGCCGTAATAAGTAAAAATGTAAATATATGGGTTATATGGTTGTGAGGCTATTTGTATAGAATATAAGACTTTTGTGTCTAGGGGCATATAGAGTGCCTGGATCCAAGATTTAAGATATGATGAAATGATACATGGTTCTCTTCCTTGTGGAATTCTCCAGACAACTAGACTTAGGGCTCTATTTTTCATAAGGATGAGAAGAGGTAGAAGTAGAATGGGAATGGGAATGTCCCGAATGCTGTGATGTCGGTTCCTAAATCAATGAATCAATCAAACAATCAATCTCATCATGTTCCTCTTATACCTTGCGGTGTCGAGGTGAAGTATAAACATCGTTAAAGTGCCCGATTATGGGCTTCATATTTCGATATTCCCATGGACTCTGCTATTCCCTCCATCCAACGTTTACGTGGTCGGCCTCTTCCTCTGTTTCCATCTGGTCTGTACATCATTGCTTGTTGAGGTATACTGTTGACTGGTAACCTACTTCCATGGCCAAATCATTTGACTTGCTGCCTTCTACTAAAATCTTGTGCTGCTTTAACCCCCACTTTAGCCTGATTTCTTCATTTCTGATCTTATCTCTTCTTAATACGTTGAGTATTCTTCTCAGGAACCTCATTTCTGTTGTTGTGATTTTTCTTTTCTCTTTTTCTGTCATGTCCAGGTTTGGCATTGGTAGCATAGAGTTGGTAGGAAGATTGTGTTGTAAAGTCCTTTCTTAGTAGTTATTGATACATATTTGTTCTTTAGTATTGGTGTCATTTGTCCAATGAGTTGATTTGCCTTAGTGCACCTATTTTCGATCTCGTCTTCTGATCTGCCATTTGATGATATTATGCTTCCTAGGTACTTGAAACTCTTTACTTGTTTCAAGGGATGTTCGTTTAGGTGAATTGCTGTTTGTTCTTCTTTAGTTATAGTCATTACCTCTGTTTTGCTTGTGCTAATTTTCATGTTATGTTCCCTACACATTTCGTTTAGACTATTCATGTGGTCTTGTAATTCAGCTTCTGATTTTGCTATTAGTGCTTGGTCGTCCGCAAACAGGAGTTCTCTAATGGTTAGATTTGCATATGGTTCTTCTTCTGTGTTCTCGTCATGCGGTATTCTTGCTGTCTCTGCTTGGCTGGTTTCTTTATATATGTTGTCTATATATGTTACGAACAAGAGAGGGGACAGGACACAACCTTGTCGTACTCCAGATCTTATGGTGAAGGGTTCTGAGTGTCCTCCAGTTGCCCTCACTATGCATTCACTGTTGTTGTATAAACTTCTACATAGGTTTGTTAGATGTGTACTCGCTCCATATTGTTTAAGGCTTTCCCACAGCTTGTTCCTACCTATTCTATCGACAAAGGCTAAGTAGAGTGTTTCATTGAATTCGATTGATTTTTCTATAAGTTGTCTAAGCGCAAAAATGGCATCTGTGTATCCTTTGTTTTTCCTAAATCCAAGTTGTGTTTCGCTTAGCTGGGGTTCTAAAGAAGTTCGTAATCTTTTTTCAAGAATTTTGCAAAATATTTTCCCAGTATGACTCAACAGTGAAATGCCTCTGTATTGTGTGCAGTCTCTTTTGCTGCCTTTGTTTTTCCAAATTGGGATACTTATGGCGTTTCCCCAGTCTCGTGGTGTCTGTTGTTCTACCCAAACATGGTTGAATAGTCTATGTAGCCAAGCTGTTCCTACTTCTCTTTCTGCTTTAATTAGTTCATTTGGTATTTCATCCTGTCCCGGTGATTTGTTCAATGGGGCTAATCTGATGGCTTCTATAATTTCTTCTTTTAATATGTCTGGTTCTAGTTCTTCGGTGACATCTGTGTAGGTCTCTTTAATTCCTGTGACAACTGATGGGATGTTGAGAAGTTGTTCAAAATACTGCTTCCATATTAATAGGATTTGTTTTTGTTCACTTATTGGTTCTCCATATTCGTTGTTAATTATTTCAGTTGGGCCAAAGGGTTCTCCTCTGGTTCGCATTGCACTTATCTTTTTGTAGAAGTTTCTAGTTGCCTCCTTGTAGTTTTTATTTAGGGTTTCTCCATACTCTTCCCAGTCTTTTTGTTTTTCCCTCTTTACTATTCTACTCACATGTCTTCTCGCTATTCTATATTCTATGTAATCACATTCCTGTTTGCTCTTCAACCACTTTTTATATTTTTCTTTTCTGTCTTTTACCGCTTTCTTTACTTCTGCGTTCCACCAACTTGTTATTTTCTTTATCCGTGATTTGCGTTTTTTCGTGGCTCCACATGCTATTTTTGCAGTATTTAAAATGCTTGATTTGACCATCTCCCATTCTTCTTACACTGTTTTTCTTTCTTTAGGTAATTTTACAAAGAGTTCAGTTAGTTCTTTCTCATAATTTTCCCTTACTGCCCCGTCTTTAAGGTTTTTTAAGTTTACTGATTCGCATGGCATGTATTTTCCTGCTCTTTGTTTTCTTCTTCTAATGGTTCTTATTGTGGCAACGACTGCTTTATGATCTGTGTTTATACTGAAATTGGGCACTGCCCTTGCATCTAATATATTTCTCGTTCTGTTATTTCTTGTTAATACAAAATCAATTTGGCTTTTAGTATCTAGATCGTTCCATTTATACCAGGTGTATACTTGTGAATCTTTATGTTTATAGAATGTGTTTGTTATATGGAGGTCGTGTTGGCTGCTTGCATACAAACAATTATTCCCTGAAATTAACAGATTGGAAGAGCTATCAAGCTACATCTGCCTTGGCCAAACAGTGACATCAGATGGTTCATGCGACACAAAAATTACAAAAAGAATCTAAATTGCAAAATGTGCATTCGATAACATGAAACATACTTCTTTCCAAACAAATCTCGCAGAATACTAATTGACATTCAGCAGGCGTTATGTGTGTTCAACAATACGGTATGGACTAACAGATGGAAGGAGCATAACATTGAGGAGGTTGGTATGTGCGTCTTCGGAAGATTTTGTCGAGTTTCTTGGTGTCACGAGTTAAATAAACTTGTTAGTTGCGACCGATGACAACCAAGCCCGACATTGGTTTGCAAACACAATAGACCCTGTGATGTTGAACCAACTGAGGAAAATACGTCGTACAGACTGTCTGCACCTGGTCGACATTTGTGTATGAGATCAAAGTGAGTCACGTCGAGTTGTCTACACACGGTCGACGGTTTGTTGACAGGTTTTTGTTCGAGAGACGTGTACTGGCGACATCTGTCTACGAAGCGGGAGTTGGCCGTTGAAAGTGATGGACAGAGTGTCTGCCAGAGGTCGGAAGGATTCTGTCATATGGGGGAAAGGTCTCTGGCTCACAGACAACCCGGATATTTGTTGGATGAGACAAAGAACTCCCCAGATGAAAGGAAACTTGACAGCTAATTGACTCCGGTTAGTCGGGAAACAGGAGGACAAAGCCAGATTCTGGACTGATTGGCGTCTGGACTTTTTGGTGACGTCACTCAAGCACCCAGATAAAACCCAGTTGCGGTAAACAGGTGGAGGGAGTCGAGAAAAACATTCTGAAGTGTTAGGATTGGGGCATTATTCCGAGTTGTGTTACATGAGAGAAACTAGGGGTGTCAAATTGTTGATAGTTATCATCGGACATGGATCCAGTCTGTGATCGCCTAGTTTCGCTTAGCAACAGGAATAGACATATGGTAGGCAATTAATTATATCTAACTTAAGAGTATGATTAGGAATAGAGTGCAGTACTGTGCAGTGATATAATGTATTATGATTAGTGATAGAATGTTCTATTAGTGCGGTGCTAGAAAGTATCATAGGAGCGTCGGCACTGGTATCCTATTGTGTGGCTTCAACTAGCTTGTGTGATATATCATTTTACTCAGGGAGTTGAGGACAATATAGTGGAATAATAATTAGAGAGATTAAGGATGGTTGAGAGGGAGAAGAGGTATGTGTAATGGTAGGATCTTCCAGTAGGGCATCTGCTGGGTTTCTACCCGTTCCTTTATTCTTTCCTGGTGTTGCCATGTCTCAGATCATATGATTGAGTTATTTGGCCGTATGACAGAGATCGGATCTCTGTTATAGATCTGAGTGCTGTTATTGGCCTACACTTACCTAATTCTGGCCAGGACTGAGTTGCCGTCACCATGATGTTATCTACTCTACAGGTTCCATTTACAGTTCCCCTTGAGTGTTCCACGTGAGTGTGAGATGATTTATTACGAATAAGCAGTTCAAAGTTTTATACAATGATGGCTCATGGAAAGAAGACAGATGAGTGATAAGCTTCATCACCGAAGATTAATAACTCGCACACCAAGGACATATATATATATATATATATATATATATATATATATATATATATATATATATATATATATATATATATATATATATATATATATATATATATATATATATATATATATATACACATCTACCTAATAAACATTAATAGGTTGTGTTCTAAAAGAGGGGAAAATGTTATAATCAGAGACGTATAGACATTAGATTTTCCCCAAGTGACATTTCAGTTAATTGGAAGTTTATCAGTTCAACAAACATTATGAAACAGAGTAACTTCACCGTGTGGTACAGTGAAGACCAAGAACAACAGTGTCTATAGGATTACCAGCATCCTGTTTGTTCGAGTGATTGGAGAAAGTCGTCATCTTCTGGGTGAGGTTCACTGTCCGGAAAAAATGGTGCTGTTGTGTGCTAAGCACTATGATGTTACAGACTTTGCTTCTAAATCACTGGTCTAACATTAGAATATTCGACACACATTCTACACCTTATACACACACACACACACACACACTTCTCCTACATATACTCTTTGCTTTAATAAATTTCTTGTTTTTATTTGTTGAGGCTAGAGTTGTCAAGTATGTTATGTTGGGGAAGAATGAGTGGGGGCATAATCCAGGGGTGAGTAAGAGTGAGTGGAAGGTGTCTTCAGATTGAAGGAGTGTGTGGACGGAGTCTGCTGGATATCTCCAGGATAGAGATATTTGAAGAAAAAAAAATAATGTGGGTGTTGATTCCCTTCACTCCAGGGACGACACTAAAGTGGTCAAGAAGAACAAGTAACCAATACGACATTCATTCTTTACACACACACGACACTTGGTTGCGGTGAAAACGACATTTAAGGAAGTTCTAAAACAACTGAATATAAAACATAGATTATTGGAAGCTGCTACAGGTCTGTGATGTGATAGCACCATCACATTGTGTAGGCACGAAGGCAGGAAGGGATCAGTGGCCATGCTTTTTCTAAGTAGACGGTCGACCAGCGCAGGTGTCGATTCCTCGTCCGACCCTGCTCATGATCGAAGCTCCATACCAACCACACTAACAGGCGTTAGTACGTGACGATCATTGAAGGAAGAAAGATAAGAAAGGCAATGTATCTTGGTGACACTGATTTGGCTGGCTTCGGTAAATGACAACAATAGAGGACAGAACAGCTAGGACACCACGCTGGTATAAATGGCCAGACTAGTCCGGATGTAGTTCAGATACAACCTGTCAGTTTAGTTACACGGGTGTAACCCATAAGTGCTCCGTTCTCCTCCTAACTCAAACCTGAGTCTGGAGATACTCAGCTCAGTGCACCAACTCCGTAGCACCGGCGATGATCCTGAAATACTTTGGGTAGATTTTTAACTCGAAATTTTGCCCGGGCAGCGCCGTTAGGCTACTCTTTTTCGATTTCCATCTGCCAAGGGATTTTTTACGTGCGCAACAATACACACGGGCGTCCGATCTCACTACCCAGAGACCAGTGGAAATTTTATTACTAGAAGTCCACTTGAAAAAAATCCCAGTCCTCACCGGGGCTTGAGCCTGGGACCTCCAGCACTCGATGCGGACACCATATCTCGAGACCACGCATCCCCCAGTCAACCTGTCAACGATGACTCGGGACAGACGTTGCTAGGGATCCACTGCTGCAAACATTCAAGGCGGGGCATGACTGAGTTGCCAGCATGTCTCCTTCGGCTATGTACCGATCACTTGGGGGTGGGGGGGGGGGGGGGGGGAAGGGGGGAACGACAATGTCTGCCTCCGTAATTCAGGACCAGTCCCGTGTCAATACTTACATTTATAGGAATGACATATCCAGCATGTGTATTTATTCCAGATACACTTCCCAGTGAGTACATTAATCACACTTAACTGACACCGACGAACGGTCACAATTCACGTTCTTTGACGACTAGTTCTGCCCACTTCTTTTAGTTACGATTAGAGTTTGCGTTGTACGATTTCTCTCTCGAGTGACAATTGGGTAAATTGTGGTCTCATTCACGTCGGCTACATCACAGATGGAACTGTTGAGAACCAACACTACACCAGGATCCGCTCCTTACAACCACCGACTTGATATAGAGGAGGCTCAAAGGCATTCTGTGCTTGCCCATGTACACATGTTTTAGCAGCGTGTTGGGCGCTGAAACATATAAAGTAAACAGACAGAAGAAAGATTGGAATTGCCCCGTGCTAATGAATGGAGAATACATTGTGTGACAACGTCATCCCAGACGGACTAATTAACGCCTTGTTTTCTTTTTAACGCGTGTATAGACAAATCAATGCCACTTAAGATTCCCTCGGATGTGGAAGTAATTTTAAATGCCTTTACTTTCACGTTCCTTCTATTGGTACTCTGGAGAAAGTAAAGCTTTCAACGCAAGCACTTAACCGCTAGGAGAGATGTTCAGCCCGGCCTAACTGTTCACAAACAACTTTGAGTCTAGTTAATGTTGAAGTTTTGTGCTCCATATTGTCTTGAACTACACACCTCAACATTAGACATTCTAGGAGTCAGACACACATAAAGTTTCTAAGGGAAACCAAATAAGCTGACGCAGAATTTGGTTGTCTGAATTATTAGCGAGATCACATAACCACACCACGGTATCTCTAAATTTAACTACAATTAGTGATGTGCTTTCAATGAGTTCCACATTCATTGTATCTCGGATAGCTTCGTGGCGGCCGCTCACCTCTGTTTTGTCAATCCAATAAAGTTATTATTATGTGAGTGTTGTATCTACTCTCAAGGTGGGGCGTAAATATTTTAATGTCCATTGTTAATTTCAAGTCAAGTAAAAATAAAGAGTAAATGACCCTTTCATGCGTTTGTTTTAAGGGACATTGGGCATAAGATGTTATATCCGTATTGTATAGACCAGCCGACACTCGGTGGGGGATGTGGTCGGCATCACATTGGCCTCCTGGACTTCCCAAGACATGTTCAAGTTCCCATGTTGTAATGTCCAGAAACAGTGGCACTACATATAAAGAAAACACAAACATATGAAGGGCGATAGCATAGTGTACCGCCGGTTGTTGGGAAGGGGGGGGCGGGGTGGAAAATTGATAAAACTGGAGAAATCAAGAGAAAATAAATTCGGAATAAGGAAAAAATATGGCGGGTAAAAATAAATCCGCAGAACAGTCACAACTAGACAAAAGCAAGTATATAAACCAAGAAAGAACGAAAATGGGCTGCAAACTCGCATATCTTCAGTTAACTGTGAATATTGATAGAGGAAGAAAGCCTAGAGCGGAAATAGAAAACGGACAATGAAAATAATGAAAGACAATTATTTGGCTGTGCTTCGGTGTTTGAAATAGTGCTAGGTTCTGGGCCGCTGGTCGCTGGCCTGTTTGCCTATGTTATTATTAGAAACAGAAAAGCTAGATCAAATGAATCTGCGAGGGAGCACTCTTTTGATCCCTAGCAGACAGGAAGCACTATGTTTATAGTGGCCTGGCCCTCGTGTTGTGACCAGGGCGCTTGAAACGGTACAAATTCCTCCTAGAAAGACATGGGTCCCCTGGGAGTGTAGCCGGCTGATTTTCTTAATCCGGTCTCCGCATCGAGTGAAAGCACTCCAGGTAAACACGAATCTGCTTTAACTTAACAACGTCTTCTTGGATGTTGAGAGATGCATACACTCACTGGCCTTCGACATCCCAACTTGAGTTGACTCCAGGGATTCACACGCACGTTTCTCCATTGTCCGCGGCAACTGACACTGTTTTCGCTTCACTGTGCTCTCTCTCCTACCAGCCACCACCTCACAGATTAATGCAGTCTCTGAATGAATCAGTTGGACACTGCGGGCAAGCCACTTTACACAGTCTGGGGATATTGATGTCAGCAGTTTGCCCACAATTATGGACAACTGTAGAACCCTTTGATTTTCTGTGTGGGCAATGGCACGGTGCATTAATAAGTAACGCTACCGACATATGAAATGTTAAGTGTCATAAACAGCGCAAATAAAGTGCTTTTAGTGTATAAATGACACAAGCAACCCTACTACACTTCGGATAAATCCGTAAGTGCACAGTATTCTTCAAATGATATCTAAGAGTCTGTATTCCAATGTTCTCGCAACATGAGAGGGGGCTGAGTGGTCTCGAGGTATGGTATCCGCCTCGAGTGCTGGAGGTCCCGGTTTCAAGCCCCGGTAAGGGCCGGGATTTTTCAGGTGGACTTCTAGTAACCAAATGTTCCCTGTTCGCTGGGTAGTGAGATCGATGCCCGTGTGTATTGTTGCGCACGTAAAAATTCCCTTGGCTGTTGGAAATCGAAACAGAGTAGCCTAACGGCGCTGCCCGGGAAAAATTTCGAGTTAAAAATCTACCCAAAGTATTTTAGGATCCTCGCCGGTGCTACGGAGTTCGTGTACTGAGCTGAGATTCTCGGGACTCAGGCTTGAGTTAGGAGTAGAAGGGAACACTTGTGGGCTACACTCGTGTGCTGTAATGTTGTGATCCGACAACTAAACTAAACTAAACTAGTCCGTAATATATATATATATATATATATATATATATATATATATATATATATATATATATATATATATATATATATATATATATATATATATATATAATATTGCATTGTTCTTGCAACCTGAGAAACATACTCACTGGTACTGAGCCGCACTCATTGAAGCAAAGGAACGAGGAAGTAAACTAGAAAGTAATTAAGTAAGTAAGTATGTAAATGACACTTTTACCTCCGTAAGGCATATTAGTTTGCGGTGCTAGACCCAAGTTTTTATTTACCAAAAGGTACACGGTGGATGATTTGGTCAGTATCGTACCAGCTGCCTTTACTTCCTACGATATTACTTGGTACCCAGCAATCCACCTGGGAGACGAGGTCAAGTTTACAGATTCGAATCTGTTCCGACGTATAACACAGGAAATCAATTGGGGAACCTGTTGAGGCCGTTGAGACAGCTACATAAGTAAACACAGATAGTATTGTTTGGCGCTCACAGAAGGAGAAGAGGGAAGTAGAGACTAGAGGACGCACTAGACAATATAAAATTTGAAAGCTCGTTACCTATAGCTTTCAAATTTTATGTTGTCTAATGTGTGCTCTAGTCTCTACTTCCTTCTTCTCCTTCTGTGAGCGCCAAACAACACTATATGTTTATTTATGTAGCTGAATCTGCTCCGAGGAGAGTCTAACCACTGACTACCGGCCAGCAGCCAGCAGCAAGCGCCTAGTCTCGACTCTCAAACAGGTAGAGATCATCGGAAATATTGTCATTATTATCATCTGCATTGTTCGTGTCTCTCCGCCGATCTCGGTCCGATAAATACACAGCCTTTGTATTCTAGATACATTCTACAATCTTCATCTGTGTCACCCAGCATAATTCCTCGCCTCTTTCACCGTTGATTTTCCCAGTCGGCATGGCATTCTTCAATCACTGTTTTCTCGTGTATGGAACAAACGAACATTGTCTCTTTCTTATTGTTTTGTATAATGTTCTAATTTCTTAAACCTCTTTCAGACAACAGTTGTTAGCTACTTTAGCAGTCCAAGGTATTCGGCAGCATTCGTCAAAGAAATCAGATCTACGCCGACTCCAAACTCGTCCCAATTCTCTCTCTCTCTCTCTCTCTCTCTCTCTCTCTCTCTCTCTCTCTCTCTCTCTCTCTCTCTCTCTCTCTCTCTCTCTCTCTCTCTCTCTCTCTCCCTCTTAATTTTCGCATTTCAACTGCCAGCACGGCATCATTCTGAGACCAATACCAAACGACTAAATAGATGCCCTAGCCCCACATACAGTATACATTTGACAGACACACACATAGAAACAATGAAAGGAATATGTACTTACTAATCTGTATCACTGGTCCAAATACGCTGGTGTTGTTGTACGTGGTACAGTTCCATCTGCGATCCTGAAACTGGAACTGACATTCCTCTATTCCCATGGAAGCTCCCTTGCTAATGACGTCGAGTAGTCTGAAGTCGTGGCTGCAGATTTCCCTCTGATGTGGTTGTAGAAACTGGAGCTTAGAGCATGCAAAATCCGGCTTGTGGCGCACCTCTTCGGCAAGAATCTGGTATGAACTGGCTACACCTAGATACCTATAACAAAAGGATCATTATTATTAGCTATTAAGACGTGTAAACAAGTAATGGACAGAGAATTGACTTAACATAATGATGTTGGTTCAATCCCTAGACGAGAAAGGATGCTTTCCAGACAGCATACAGCTCTGTTGTCTCGGTGAAAGAAGACAACATCAACATCTAGAGGAGAAAAGGGCGAATGGATGGCACGGAATATGACCAGCAGCTAGACAAAGGAAGGCCGAAAAAGGTATAAAACGAACATGTTGACCAAAGTCTCTCTCAATGTGCAAACAGTTCGAAACAAGAACGCTTAACTAATTAAATTAGACACCGAACACTCCAAAGAAATAAAATAAACTAACACTTGAAATTTCAGGAAACGGAAAAAAGGGAAATCAAGAACCAGGACACGAAATGAAAATAAACAGTAAGTGGGTACATTAAGGGGAAAATATTGACTTATTATTGGTATACGAGGGTAAGTTGATAAGTAAGTCACAAAATGATGTAGAAAAATAACTAAATATGATAACAACTTGAAACCAGTTTATTTTTATACATACATTGTCCTTTATGTCTCAACATAATTTCCACCAACATTGATGCACTTATCCCATCGTTTTATCATCATTATCATCATCATCATCATCATCATCATCATCACCACCATTATCATCACCATCATCGTAATCGTCCACTTCTGCGTCAAGCGTCGTGGGGAGGATTAATTTGCGCTCCAGCGCCCGGTGGGCGGCACTGGATAGTGTCATTCCGTGTGATTGTACAATGTCTTTGATGTCGTCAATCCATTTTCTTCTTGGACGTCCTCTTGGTCTTGTCACAGATGATCTTTGATGTAAGGCCAGTGATGGTAGTTGATGGTCTTTCATTCTAACGACATGGCCAAACCACTTGATCTTCTGTCTTTCAATAAATGTGGCACAAGGTGTTGATCCCACTGTCTGTCTCATAACAGCATTTCTTACTCGGTCTCGGATTGTTAAGTTGGCAGCTCTCCTCAGGGATCTCATCTCGCAGGTGTTGATTTTGCAAAAGTGTGATTTGGATAAAGTCCAGGTTTGAGAATGGTAGCATAGGGTTGGTGTGAATATGCTGTTTATTATTTGTCCTTTTGCGAACATGGGTATATTTGGATGTATAAGTGCACTAGCTTTAGTGCACAATTTTTAGTTGATATGTAAGTGCACTAGCTTTTTGACATCTGATTTCGATTTCTCTGACCAATCTGCCATCTTCTGTGATCAAACTTCCAAGATATTTGAAGTCTTTAACTTGTTTCAGAGGTGTGTTATTTATCTGTATACTTAGTGGGCCTGGCGATCTGCTAACTCGCATTACTTCGGTTTTGGCTGTGTTTATACTGATATTGTATCTGCTGCAGGTTGAACTCAGATTAGTAATATGATTTTGTAGTCTGCCCTCATCGCTGTAAAACAGGCACTGATCGTCTGCAAATAGAAGTTCATCTATTTTCTGTGGATCAGTTGTTTCATCCGGAGTAAAGAGTTCTAAATTTTCTGAATCTGTTCTGTCATGGCTCGCTTCTTTGGATATTATGTCCATGTATATATTAAATAGCAAAGCACACATCCCTGTCTCACTCCTGTATTGACTGTGAACATATCTGATATACCTTCTTGTGTTCTTACTGCACTTCGGCTCGAGTGATACATGGCTATGATGTCTTCTAGTAATTGCCCTTTTATCCTTTAGTCTTGAAGAATGGTCCATGATTTGTATCTGTCTACTCTGTCGAAAGCCTTTACCTGATCTACAAACACAATATTCTGTATATCACTAGATTCGATAGTTTTTTCACATATTTGTCTAAGTGTAAATAGTGCATCAGTGCAACTTTTACCTTTTCGAAAACCGAATTGTACTTTGCTTAACTGTTGTTCAACTATGAGTCTAGCTCTTTGTTCCAATAGTTTTGCGTACATTTTCCCTACATGGCTCAGGAGTGATATACCTCTGTATGTTTCGCATTCTCTCATATTGCCTTTCTTTTTCCATATTGGTACTATTATTGCCTGTTGCTGCGACTTTTCTTTCTTCCCATGCTATATTAAAAAGTCGTGTTAGCCATTTAACTCCTGTATTCCCACAGGCCTAAATAGCTTCTGTGGTTATTCCATCTGGACCCGGTGATTTGTTTTTAGGACTTTTCTGTATAAATGGTTTGACTTCTGCAGGTATCAAATTTGGTTCTTGTTGTCCATGGCTTTTAGGCACAAAAGTGAGGTTTTCTATGTTATGTGTGGGGTTAAGAAGTTCTTGAAATTATTCTGCCCACCTTGCTAGTCTTTGTTGTGGATTAAATATTGGTATACTTCTTTTGCTGTTTATGGTGGTTGGGTTGTAGCATGTATCTCTGTTTCTCATTGTATTGACACGTTTATAAAATTCTCTTGGGTAGTCTTTGCTAAGGGTCGCCATCTTTTCACCGTATATTCTCCAGGATTCATCTTTAGATGCTCTAATTGTTCGTATGGCATTTCGTCGTGCTATTCTGTAAGTAACATAGTCTTGCTCAAATTTGGTTGTGATCCATTTTTTGAACGCTACCGTCTTTTTGAATATGCTATCTTTAACTTCGTTGTTTCACCAAGCTGTTCTTAATCTTTTGCCTTGCCCTACTTTCTTTGTTCCACATTTATTTTCCAGTGTGTCGAGCATGGCAGCCTTGAAAATTTTATCAGTTTAATCAGTCCTCCCAAACCGGCTGCATAGAACTGCGTGCGCTGTTTTCTAAACCACGTTTTCACTTCACTTTCAACTTCGGCGTCATTCGTGAAGTGTCTCCCGCCAAGTTGGGTTGTCAATGTCTACGTTGACAAATATTTGTCCCGTAAAGCGCCGCATAGCTGGGTAGAAAACGTTACGAGGGCGAGTCAATAAGTAAGTCACACAGTTCTGTGGTATGGCCGGTAAATGAAAACAAAGCACGCAGTTCTATGAAGCCGGTTTGGGAGGACTGATAAAACGATGGGAAAAGTGCATCAATGTTGGTGGAAATTATGTTGAGAAATAAAGGGACAATGTATGTATAAAAATAAACTGGTTTCAAGTTGTTATCATGTGTAGTTAATTTTCTACAGCCATTTGTGACTTATTTATTAACTTACCCTCGTATATGCGTATATGCAAAGTAGCAATGGTGGATAGTGGAAAGATGTCAGACTAAAGAAAGTTGTACACCATAAATAGGACCAGATCGGGCAATTATTGATTTCTGTCTTGCTCTATAGCCAGCATTATTCAGTGAGATTAGTTTGCTCACTTGTCAAATATTGCATATATATTGCTGTGAGCTATTTAGTATCTGTATATCAGCTTCTTACATGTACCCAGTTTTCAGTCTCTGTGTCTCAGATGCCTATGTTCTTTACTTGTAAGTTGTTGTCGTTTCTGTGAGTTCATAAGGACAAGACAGCACTCAGGCTGTTTCAATAACACGGACCCGATGACAGCTTTCAAACCATCACAGCGAAGATCAAAGCAGTCGGGGACACGATGATAGCATGATATCTACGTTATCGCAGTTGGGATAGCCGCATGACACATGTCTTTCCCAAACAGTTGTATGTTTACTTGAGAAAGAGCCAGACCGCTGAGAAAACCTCCTCGGCGCTTCGGTGAGCTTTTGATGCGCTGAGAGCACTTTGTGCCATAGATTACAAGGGGTAACCAGCAACACAAGCAAATCTGTATCAACGCAAGAACCGTCGATGTGGCTGCAGACAGTTCTCTGAGGGGATGATTAACACAAACTTAGAAGAAAGGTAAGCATGGCAAAGTTACAAAGTATCCATCACAGAAATTGTAAAGAAGGGACACGCATTTTATGATAACTGTACCGTGTCTCTGAAGCTTGCAGGCATTTTGTAGAAATATTACAAGCAACTGTGTACACAAGTTTAGGTGCTGATTTGGACTATCAAATTGTGAGTCACATAATCTCATCATCATCAGGTGCCCTGCCATCTGGCGTAGGCGTTCATGTCTCTCCGCAAACCTGGGTCCCTGGTGTTCTGGATCAACTCTGCTGCTGATATTCCTTCATGCCACCATCTCAATCTATCCAGCATTATTTCTCTTGGTCGGCATCTGCCTCTCTTCCCCTCGATCTTTCCAGACGTCACGATGTTTACCAATGCCTCTCTTCTCATCACATGACGAAAGAAAGCTGGTTGTCTCTTTCTTATTGTTGTAATATAAAGTTCTATTTTCATTATCCTCTTTCAGGTTACTCTGGCGGTCCAAGGATTTCGCAACATTCGTCTTGGGAACCATATCTCTGTTGCCTCCAAGTTCTTTCTAGTGTATTCATTTACATTCCAAGATCCACTGCCATACAGCAAAACAGGTTCTATATAGCACTTCAGCACTCACTTAACATAATCTACTTTGTATAAAAATTCGTGTGTCTGTCGTTGAATCTATGCACGGAAACTCGTAAGCTGGTTATGTCTCTTAAACTCTGATAGAACCATTTATGTACAAAAGCTCGTGTGGTGGGTAATTAAATTTAATGACCTATGTTCATGCTACGAGACATATTGTGTATATGGGTGATTGTTCCATATGTTAGACCTATCAGTATTCGATTGACGATGTGGTCAGTACCAAGCCTTTACCCTTATAAAATTTCCTTGTAACCTTTTTTTGATATGGTCAGTTGTGGAACCCAGATCAATCGAAAAATAAAAAACCTCACCTCAAAGAACAAATGACTACCGGACCGGCATGCAAGAGTGCTAGTGGGCACGTTACCTCCGCTCCCGGGGAGTTGTGTACGTCTATCAAAATATCTACCACTGAAGCTGTTGTGTACAAAAACTCGTGTGCTGAGATCTGTTAAAAGGTCTGTGATAGAAGCGATTAAGTACAAAACTCATGTGTCGGGTTGGATTGTTTATACTGTCCATCAGATAAGTTATCGTACATAGGGCTCACAAGAAGAATCTTTGTCATTTCTTAGTTTCGTGTACAATTCTTTCTTGACAGATTCATTCTTGTCATTCGTTGATGCATAAAACTTGATCACATTCACTTTATTTGTAATGTATCTAAATGTTGCTGTCATTGTTCTATAACACACTGCTGCCCACTATATCAGTGTTTTCTCTGTTGCTTTAGATAGCATTCGGGCTATAGTTTCTGTCCGCGAGTCATGTTCCTCTGTATGGATGGAGTTGCATGGGTTGACCAAGGAGATGATGGCTTGGCGTTTGTTGGTTGAGCGAGTATGCCTAAATGGTGGATACATGTCGAAAAAGAAGACAAGAGCAGATACTACCGTTTGGGTGTGAAGCGTTAGACTTTCACATATTCTAGCTGACGACATATGAGGCGGGGTAGCCAATTCCCTTCCCTGTAGCTTTCATTCCACGAACACCACACAGACAGTTCTGAAAATGGGATCTTCTGGCTTTACTGGTCGGAAAAAAAAATAATTCTGCCTCTTTTGGGGACTGAGCCTGGACCAGTGTCTTGGTAAGGAAGTGAACTAGCCAAAATGCTATCACTGCTCCGTTGTAGACAGTACTCAGTGGAAAGGTTATTGTTTTATCTGTGATGAAAACCGCAAGCTACAATGTGTGTTACGAAACTAGAAGTTAATATTATCTACAATTGATATGTTTCTAAGGATTTGCATAAATAATAAATAAATACATGTATAATCAGTTGAACATGGATGGACTTTCTGTGAACAGACGGAGAAACATATCAGAGAACGTCCATCTACAGGACCTGATTCAAATCTACAAACATACAGGAGGCTCTGACACTCTTCTCACAATTCAAGCTATCAAATTGCTGGCGAGAATAAGCGCGTTAAAGCGCTCGACTACCTAAGCATACAACCCTCAATCGAAAGAGAGTAATCGTTTGCCAAGTTGTTACCTCGGGGTTTCCTCTTCTTTCTGAATACCCTTGTGTTGGACATTGAGCGGACATGTCGGTTAACGCAGCGGAAAACAGAAATATATTGGGACGGGGATAATATGAAACATTTTGGAAGACAGTGTATATCGAGCTTTTAACATCAGTGTTGAATAGTTTTAGATCACTACACACTCAAAATAGAGAAGAATTCCATTGACAATATAATATTAAGAACTACACGCGTGTCTCTGAGTTACATCTATATCTAACACTGCAAGTTCAAGTTTTACAAAACAAACATGGCCATAACTTCTTTTCTTGCCTCATTTTTCACGTGTTCTTCAAACACATGTCCGTCCGTCCGTCCTTCCGTCCGTCCGACCGACCGACCGACCGACCATCCGTCCGTCCACCCGCCCGCCCGCCCGTCTGTCTGTCTGTCTGTCTGTCTGTCTGTCTGTCTGTCTGTCTGTCTGTCTGAATGTCTGTCTGTCTGAATGTCTGTTGTGTCTTTAATACAGCTGAGTCGCCTGCACTTGATAAACTAATGTTATAATAATGAAAATGCATTTTCTCTGCAGCTGCTCAGGGTCACAGAACTTAGAGCAACTGCATTATGTCTCAAACATACACCTACCTGAGATATATGTCTGTCTGCTTGTTGGTCTGTCTGTCTATCTGTCTATCTGCCTACTGGCCTACCTACCTACCTACCTGCCTGCCTGCCTGCCTGCCTGCCTGCCTGCCTGCCTGTCTGTCTGTCTGTCTGTCTGTCTGTCTGTCTGTCTGTCTGTCTGTCTGTCTGTCTGTCTAGAGAACTATCAATTCCCGTCAGGTTGTTTATATATTGGGTGGTCCTACTGTCTACCCTTTAGCATGTATGTTTGTTTTTCTTTAAGGAAAGATATTGGCTCCATCATGATATGACAGTATGAGATGAAAAAATAGGTATATGTGACCCCTGCCCCCCCCCCAAAAAAAAAGAGAGAGAGACAGACAGACAGAGAGAGAGATAGATAGAGAGAGAGAGAGAGAGAGAGAGAGAGAGAGAGAGAGAGAGAGAGAGAGAGAGAGAGATCACGTTTTCTTATTTGGCACCTTAACACGGGCACTCCTCCCTGGTCTTTCTGCGTTCAACGTTCGATACCCACACACATCAATTACGTTTTATTAAACTTTTTCCTCGCCTTCTCCTCCTCACTCTCTCTTCGCTAGCCGCTGAAAGATGTGTCAAGCACAGAGCACGTGCTCCGTAGCTCGGGTGACGATTCCCGTGTTTAATTAACTCCATAAGCAATTTTGTGATATTGTAGGGGGGAAAAGCGGTCACCCTAGCATTGCCTGCTTACTAGGGAAGGGGCAGGGATTGCCCCTCAGGAGTCCATACGCCTGGCACCGCCCCGCCCGCATACCAGACGTTCCACGTTCACGACCAACTAACCCGTGGCCATTCAGTCCTCGGCACGTCGGCCCACCTTAAACTTAGGGGTTTATAATCGGAGATTTCTATCTCCTAGATCGGCCGCTTTATTAGCTAACGGGCCTAATCTTCCCCGGTGGCAAGAGGTTCCAGCGCCTCATTCCTGGCGAACACAGTATATACATGTATACAAAGGACAAAACCAATGTCATAAAATATCCATTAAATAGTACATAGTTAAAGTCACTACATAATGGAAACATAACTCTCGTCACCAAACAAAGCAGTGACGACAACAGTAATCTGGTAATCAGTACTCTAAACTATATACGTTGAGCTCTGCAGTACGACATGTGACCAAATTACACACTGACAACCAGGACAACCCACATGACTTCTGCCGTATGTCAATAGATGAGTTGGGATTTATGAATTAGCCTTGTGTTTTTTAAGCTACATATTCTAGCTACAGTGCATGTAGATTTTGTAGCCGGCAGCTTGGGTGCATTGGAGGTTCGCTTGGAAGTTGTAACCAGAGTTTCATTCAGAATGTCCAGATGTTGTATCAAGGACTTGTCATCGGACATGCTCGTCTCTCGGATGGTGCCCAGGACTTTCCCAAAGGAGTGGATTCTGAACATTGGCGGGATTTTTTTTTTTAAACCAGGCTCTTACATAGATCGGAATATCGCTGGCAGTCCACTGCCACAAATTGATCGCTGTCTTGATGTCTTGCCGCTTTTTTTTTTTTTTAAATTGGCTTAGGGTGCGTCAGTTTGGGGGTCGAGTGGATCGTAAAACATAATCATTGCCAGATCCTTTTATTTGACAACGGCATGAAAGTTATCATCGTCCAGCCCAAACACTTACTGACCGTCAAAGAAAACATCATAGGATAGGACCGGATCTTTATCTTCTAGAGTTGAGTAACCTAGAATTGATTGTTGCCCTGGGCGTAACTGTTCATCATAGACAAATTGTTCATCACCACTTTTGTCCAGAGCTTGGAGAAGTTCAAGGAGTATGCGTTTTCATCGGCCGGTTCAGTGCCATTCAAGTTCCCATATATCGAGCTACTTTCTGGGGTAGAGTGTCTTAAGAGTGGTAAATCCACATATACGCTGCCTCAAGATTCTGGAGCCGAGATCCGTGTGCCAGGATAGTTCAAGTAAATGCTCTCGTCAGGGTCTGTCTTAGGGGGTCTCGGGGGAGGCATGTTGTGGGTATGCGCCTAGCGTCGGCTTGAGAGCTTCTGGTAGTTATGTAAGGGCAAACTTCTCACAGATGTGGTGTTGTTGTGACTAAATTTCGATACATAATTGTTCAAAACGTAATTGAGGAGACCCAGGAGCTCGTGGAGAGTCTAGCAGCTCGTCGTGAATGTGTTGTAGCTTTAACTACTTGTTTCACGCAGGATGGCAAACGTCTGGGCGCAACTGACCGACCAAAGGAGTAGAAGGTGGGCGTTCTATGAAAACTCTGGAATTTTGGTGACGACTCTATAGTCCCCTTGGAAAGAATCACATCTTCTTGGGTTACAGATCGTCTAGTACTTCATAAGGATTTGTTGGTGAGACTTGTGCAGCACCGTAAGCTTCGGTCACCATGTATAATTGATCTACAGACGACACGCTTTGTGAATCAGTAAACTACTGGTGTGTAGATGATCTTTGTCTGTACGAAACAGCTGTTGATAACGACTGATCACTGAAACCGATATGCGATTGTGACCATGGGAATGCTTGGCTTGAGA
Source organism: Cepaea nemoralis (assembly GCA_014155875.1). Classification (NCBI taxonomy): domain Eukaryota; kingdom Metazoa; phylum Mollusca; class Gastropoda; order Stylommatophora; family Helicidae; genus Cepaea; species Cepaea nemoralis. The sequence continues at coordinate 1,088,536 of JACEFZ010003626.1, read as the reverse complement.
ACTGTAGCTCGCGATAACTAGCTGGGAATCTCTCAGTTTTACTTACTAGGCAACATTACCTTTTGATCTGAGCTCTGATACAGCACTCCGCGACAGAATTAGCGCCACAACTTTGTCAGCTGCCAGAGCTCATTCAATGGCATTCCACTGCCGGGACACAGTAAACACAATGAAAATAAACATTGCGCCTAACGGGCGGAAAGAATGAACAACCATCTTGCCCCATCTTGATGACGTCCCGTATTACAGGACATTGCAGCCAACACCGAAATTTTTTTCAGCTGCTGTTTATTTATGTCTTGGCAAGTTTTATGTTCGGTAGTTTGCCATTGCTTTCTGAACGACCGACTCACATAATTCCGTACGTAACCAACATGACGTGATCCGCTGCCGAATCTCGTGCAGCCGTGTTTATTGCAGCACCTACAAGACATAATTAAGCAGCAAACAAGTGCAGGATATTCCTGCCCTGTGCAAAAATATTTGGTAACAACGAGAAGCAAGTTCTGCTTGCCACGTGAACCAACACAAACCACACCGGAAATGTTTGCCTCCAGTCGCGAAGAGAAGCATACACAACAACTACCTTGAAAGAGCTTTGAGAATCTATTGATACAGAAACGGACGCTTCTCTCACTATCTGGGCAATGGTTATTTATGCCGTACGGAAAGTCATGTTTCTCATAAATATATTCCAGGGTTCCGATAACGCCCAGCTGGAATACCTAAACACTTATCATTGCTATTATATTTTGGCAATAATATTCCCCTCATTTTAAGATTATACTATTCTAAATTGGTCGGAGCAAAGTGATCAAGTGAGAACGTTTGGTGTAATCTGGCTTCTGACGTGTGATATCTGTCCCCTGTAAGCCATATTTCTCGTTTTCAGTTTCTATAAGGGGGGGGGGGGGGGGGGGGGGGGGGGGGGGACAGGAACTACTAGTCGTAGGCTGTTGTAGTCACATGACACTTCTTCTTTAGGTGCCTGGTCTGGGGCAGACATTGACGATCAAGACGCTGCACTTCCCTCTACGATGTGATCTGTCAATACTTGGCATTTTGCTTGTATTATTTGTCATGACCTAGAGGCCTAGGGCACGCAGTTTCACAATCACGATTTTCTAGTTTAAAGTTAACCGCAAGCCATTTGGGAGCTGATCGCTTTGCGCTGATTTTCACAGTAGTAAGAGCGTCGTCCTTTCAGAAATAAGTGGCACATTATTGAACGTAACGTAGGCCTGGATAATCGCAAACGGATAACAAATGTTGGGGTTGATTGTGACGTCCTGTAACGAACATGCAGTTATATATTTTTTTTAATGTATTGCCCAGCTGTTTAAGTTTTTCACATACATCTTTCTCTGGCTTCTTCTGCCTCTCTTGCCTAATATTTTCCCCATATAAGATTAACACTTCCATTCCACCTCTCCTGTCTACAAGCGTCATAGTGCCATTTGCCTTTTCCTTATGGTGTTGATGAGTCATTATGTAACGACAGCAGTTGTCCATACTTCAGCACATGTTTACTTCTCTGTCCACATATTTACGCCGTTCTTCTAAACAAGCACATCTCTAATGCCTCCGCTTTCCTGATGATTTCATTGCTCATTGTAAGCATTAATATGCATACAGAAAAACAGACCACGCATACGTTTTCTTTTGCGCATTTTTGTTAAGGCTGTTGTCATTTTAATCTTTTTATAATTTTATTTACTCTAGAAGAAGAGTATTTGGATATGTCGATTTGTTTTCTATATCTCGGTGTCATACAGGTAAATTCATCCATTGTTTTCTTTATCTCAGTGTCACACAGGTAAATTCATCCATTATTTTCTTTATCTCAGTGTCACACATGTAAATTCAGTGTCACACAGATACAGTCGTCCATTTTTTTATTTATCTCAGTGTCACACGGGTAAATTCATCCATTGTTTTATTTATCTCAGTGTCACACAGGTAAAGTCATCCATTGTTTTATTTATCTCAGTGTCACACAGGTAAAGTCACCCATTGTTTTATTTATCTCAGTGTCACACAGGTAAATTCATCCATTGTTTTATTTATCTCAGTGTCACACAGGTAAATTCATCCATTATTTTCTTTATCTCAGTGTCACACATGTAAATTCAGTGTCACACAGATACAGTCGTCCATTTTTTTATTTATCTCAGTGTCACACGGGTAAATTCATTCATTATTTTATTTATCTCAGTGTCACACAGGTAAAGTCATCCATTGTTTTATTTATCTCAGTGTCACACAGGTAAAGTCACCCATTGTTTTATTTATCTCAGTGTAACACAGGTAAATTCATCCATTGTTTTATTTATCTCAGTGTCACAAGGGTAAATTCATCCATTGTTTTATTTATCTCAGTGTCACACAGGTAAAGTCATCCATTGTTTTATCTATCTCAGTGTCACACAGGTAAAGTCATCCATTGTTTTATTTATCTCAGTGTCATTGTCGTAGTAATCCTTTATTACTTTAGTGTCGTCCCTGGAGTGAGGGGAATCAACACCCATAATTTTATTAACCCAATATTATTGTCCTAGAGAAACCACCAGAATCCGTCCACAATACTCCTTCAGTCTGTAGACACCTCTTTCTTACTCTCACTCACCCATGGATCATGCCCCCTCTCATTCTTCCCCAACACAACATACTCAACAACTCTAGCTTTAACAAATAAATACAACAAATAATTTATTAAAGCAAAGAGTATGTGTGTGAGAAATGTGTGTGTGTAATGTGTAGAATGTGTGTCGAATATTCTAATGTGTATGTAGAATCAGACCAGTGAATCAGGAGCAAAGTCTGTTACATCACTGTGCTGAGCACACAACAGCACCATGTATTTCGGACAGTAAACCTCACCCAGAAGATGTTTCTCCGTCCACGTGACGACTTTCTCCGATAACGCTCGAACAAACAGGATGCTGGTCATCAGTTAGACACTGTTCGATCTTGGTCTTCACTCTAACAAACACGGTGAAGTTACTCTGTTTAATAATGTTTGTTGAACAGAGAATCTTTCAATTAACTGAAATGTCACTTGGAAAAATCTACTGTTCACAAGTCTCTGATTATAAGATTTTCCCCCTGTTTAACAAACAACCTATTAATGTTTCTTGGTAGATATATATATATATATATATATATATATATATGTCCTTGGTATATGAGGTATGAATCTTCTGTGATTAAGCTTATCACTCAGTAAACACAACACTTATGTTCATCAAGTCCGACTCAGCAGAAGCCAGGTTTCTGCAGACCAACTAGGACCTGAGCCCCGTGTAAAAGCCTCTGAGTAACCTCTGTCTTCATTCCATGAGCCATCATTGTATAAAACTTTGAAACTGCTTCTTCGTAATAAATCATCGCACACTCAAGTGGAACCTGTTGAGTAGACAATATCATGGTGAGAGCAACTCAATCCTGACCGTAATTAGGTGAGTGTAGGCCAATAACAGCACTCAGATCTATAACAGAGATCCGATCTCTGTCATACGGCCAAATAGCTCATCACATTGGTCTGATACATGGCAACACCAGGAAAGAATAAAGTAACGGGTAGAAACCCAGCAGATGCCCTACTGGAAGATCCTACCTTTTCACATTCCCTTCCTCCCTCCCAACCATCCTCAATCTCTCTAATTATTATCCCACTACATTGTCCTCAACTCCCTGAGTGAAATGATATATCACACAAGCTAGTTAAAGCCATACAATAGGACACTAGTGCCGACGCTCCTATAATACTTTCTAGCACTGCACTTATAGAACATTCTATCACCGCACAGTACTGTGCTCTATTCCTAATCATACTCTAAGTTAGATATGATTAATAGACTACCATATGCCTATTCCGGTTGATGATTGAGACTATGCAATCACAGACCGGATCTATGTCCGCCGATACATTATCAACACTTTGACACTATAGTCTCTTTCAATTAACACAACTCGGAAAACTGCGCCGATCTTTAACACTTCAGAATGTTTGGTCGACTCCTCCAACTTGTTTACCTCAATTGGTATTATATCGGGGCTTGAGTGACGTCATCAAATTGTCTAGACGCAGAGGCGTCGAGAAGTTGTTTTTCTCTTTATTTTTCCCAACTCAATGTGGACATCTGGCTGGTGTCCCCTTTCATCTGGGAAATTGTCTCCTGTCTGTGATCTAGAGAACCTTCTCCGCATCACAAGACTCCATCCGACGTCTGGCCAGACAATCCGTCTATCACTTCAAAGGCTGACTCCCGCCTTTCAGACGGATGGCGCCATTGTACGTTTCCCGAACAACCCACATCATACAGAAATGCCGACCGTGTACAGACAATCTTCGCGACGTATTTGGTTCCTCGGTCCCCTGCTCATCGAAGGATTGCCTGTTTTTGCAGACGAATGTCGGGTCTTGTTTTTCATCGATCGAAACTATCAAGTTTTTCCGCGACAGTCACACAGATACAGTCATCCATTGTTTTATATATCTCAGTGTCACACAGGTAAATTCATCCATTGTTTAATTTATCTCAGTGTCACATAGGTACATTAATCCGTTGTTTTATTTATCTCAGTGTCACACAGGTAAATTAATCCGTTGTTTTATTTATCTCAGTGTCACACAGGTAAATTCATCCGTTGTTGTATTTATCTCAGTGTCACACAGGTAAATTCATCCGTTGTTTTATTTATCTCAGTGTCACACAGGTAAATTCATCCGTTGTTTTATTTATCTCAGTGTCACACAGGTAAATTAATCCATTGATTTATTTATCTCAATGTCACACAGGTAAATTCATCCGTTGTTTTATTTATCTCAGTGTCACACAGGTAAATTCATCCGTTGTTTTATTTATCTCAGTGTCACACAGGTAAATTCATCCATTGTTTTATTTATCTCAGTGTCACACAGGTAAATTCATCCGTTGTTTTATTTATTTCCGTGTCACACAGGTAAATTCATCGGTTGTTTTATTTATCTCAGTGTCACACAGGTAAATTCATCCGTTGTTTTATTTATCTCAGTGTCACACAGGTAAATTCATCCATTGTTTTATTTATCTCAGTGTCACACAGGTAAATTCATCCGTTGTTTTATTTATCTTAGTGTCACACAGGTAAATTCATCCATTATTTTATTTATCTCAGTGTCACACAGGTAAATTCATCCGTTGTTTTATTTATCTCAGTGTCACACATGTAAATTCATCCGCTGTTTTATTTATCTCAGTGTCACACAGGTAAATTCATCCATTGTTTTATTTATCTCAGTGTCATACAGGTAAATTCATTCATTGTTTTATTTATCTCAGTGTCACACAGGTAAAGTCATCCATTGTTTTATTTATTTCAGTGTCACGTAGGTAAATTCATCCGTTGTTTTATTTATCTCAGTGTCACGCAGGTAAATTCATCCGTTGTTCTATTTATCTTAGTGTCACACAGGTAAATTCATCCGTTGTTTTATTTATCTCAGTGTCACACAGGTAAATTCATCCGTTGTTTTATTTATCTGAGTGTCACACAGGTAAATTCATCCGTTGTTTTATTTATCTCAGTGTCACACAGGTAAATTCATCCGTTGTTTTATTTATCTTAGTGTCACACAGGTAAATTCATCCGTTGTTTTATTTATCTCAGTGTCACACAGGTAAATTCATCCGTTGTTTTATTTATCTTAGTGTCACACAGGTAAATTCATCCGTTGTTTTATTTATCTCAGTGTCACACAGGTAAATTCATCCGTTGTTTTATTTATCTTAGTGTCACACAGGTAAATTCATCCGTTGTTTTATTTATCTCAGTGTCACACAGGTAAAGTCACCCATTGTTTTATTTATCTCAGTGTCACACAGGTAAATTCATCCATTGTTTTATTTATCTCAGTGTCAAGCAGGTAAATTCATCCGTTGTTTTATTTATCTCAGTGTCACACAGGTAAAGTCATCCGTTGTTTCTTCGCTTGTTCGCTCGCTTTGAACTCGAGTTTAGTCCATACGCGTACTCCTACTTCTCGTGCACGGGACTAATTTTTGCATGTGGATTTGCTTTCTCTATTACCAGTGTCTCCCTTCATTAGGCGAACCCACTCCGACTTCTGAGGTAGGTAGTTCATTCATTGTGTATCAATTATCTGTGTCACACGGGTACATTCGCCTATTTTGTACCCGATAACTTTTGTGTCACACTTTGTAACAGTTATCTGAGTTCATTCAACCATTATGTAATTTTGTGTACGTGGCGCTCGGGTATATTAAACCATCTTGCGTCAGGTTATCGCATTATCATACGGTTCTTTCAACCAATCAGTTATGTAATTGCAGTGTTAAATTGAACATTAGACTATTCTGCTTTGATATCGGTATCAATCGAGCGCATTCAGACATTCTCTGTCATTTTAGCTAATATCACATGGATACATTCAACCATTCTCTGTCAATATCAATGACAAAACAAAAACCGCCCCGTCTCCTCCTTTCTCTCGTTCTCTCCCGTGTATATATGAGAGAGAGAGAGAGAGAGAGAGAGAGAGAGAGAGAGAGAGAGAGAGAAGGAGAGAGAGTGTGAGAGAGAGAGAGAAGAAGAAGAAGAAGAAGAAGAAGAAGAAGAAGAAGAAGAAGAAGAAGAAGAAGAAGAAGAAGAAGAAGAAGAAGAAGAAGAAGAAGAAGAAGAAGAAGAAGAAGAAGAAGAAGAAGAATTAGTTATATAAGAAAGTTATGTGATCATTCATTACAACCATAATGCAAAGGCAAATGGATATCAAGCTAGTCTGTCGGCACAGTGGTCATAAGTTCGATACTCCCTTGAGGCGGAGATTTGCTATTCAGATTGACGTGGGCTCCCTGGTCGACCAAGCCTACAGTGGGTACTAAGTAATATTATGGGAAGTAAACGGGGCCTGTGTGATACTGATCACGTCACCCATTGAGTGCCCATTGGTCTATGAAAATAGGGCGCTAGCACCATATACACAGCTCTGGGCGATATTGTGTAATACATTTTGTGCGATATTGCGTGATATATTCTGTGCGATATTGTGTAATACATTTTGTGCGATATTGCGTGATATATTCTGTGCGATATTGTGTAATACATTTTGTGCGATATTGCGTGATATATTCTGTGCGATATTGTGTAATACATTTTGTGCGATATTGCGTGATATATTCTGTGCGATATTGTGTAATACATTTTGTGCGATATTGCGTGATATATTCTGTGCTATATTGTGTAATACATTTTGTGCGATATTGCGCGATATATTCTGTGCGATATTGTGTAATATATGATGTGCGATATTGCGTGATATATTCTGTGCGATATTGTGTAATACATTTTGTGCGATATTGCGTGATATATTCTGTGCGATAATGTGTAATATATGGTGTGCGATATTGCGTGATATATTATGTGCTATATTGTGTAATACATTTTGTGCGATATTGCGTGATATATTCTGTGCGATATTGTGTAATACATTTTGTGCGATATTGCGCAATATATTCTGTGCGATATTGTGTAATATATGATGTGCGATATTGCGTGATATATTCTGTGCGATATTGTGTAATACATTTTGTGCGATATTGCGTGATATATTCTGTGCGATATTGTGTAATACATTTTGTGCGATATTGCGTGATATATTCTGTGCGATATTGTGTAATACATTTTGTGCGATATTGCGTGATATATTCTGTGCGATATTGTGTAATACATTTTGTGCGATATTGCGTGATATATTCTGTGCTATATTGTGTAATACATTTTGTGCGATATTGCGCGATATATTCTGTGCGATATTGTGTAATATATGATGTGCGATATTGCGTGATATATTCTGTGCGATATTGTGTAATACATTTTGTGCGATATTGCGTGATATATTCTGTGCGATAATGTGTAATATATGGTGTGCGATATTGCGTGATATATTCTGTGCTATATTGTGTAATACATTTTGTGCGATATTGCGTGATATATTCTGTGCGATATTGTGTAATACATTTTGTGCGATATTGCGCAATATATTCTGTGCGATATTGTGTAATATATGATGTGCGATATTGCGTGATATATTCTGTGCGATATTGTGTAATACATTTTGTGCGATATTGCGTGATATATTCTGTGCGATATTGTGTAATATATGATGTGCGATATTGCGTGATATATTCTGTGTGATATTGTGTAATACATTTTGTGCGATATTGCGTGATATATTCTGTGCGATATTGTGTAATATATGATGTGCGATATTGCGTGATATATTCTGTGTGATATTGTGTAATACATTTTGTGCGATATTGCGTGATATATTCTGTGCGATATTGTGTAATATATGGTGTGCGATATTGCGTGATATATTCTGTGCGATATTGTGTAATACATTTTGTGCGATATTGCGTGATATATTCTGTGCGATATTGTGTAATACATTTTGTGCGATATTGCGTGATATATTCTGTGCGATATTGTGTAATACATTTTGTGCGATATTGCGTGATATATTCTGTGCGATATTGTGTAATACATTTTGTGCGATATTGCGTGATATATTCTGTGCGATATTGTGTAATACATTTTGTGCGATATTGCGTGATATATTATGTGCTATATTGTGTAATACATTTTGTGCGATATTGCGCGATATATTCTGTGCGATATTGTGTAATATATGATGTGCGATATTGCGTGATATATTCTGTGCGATATTGTGTAATACATTTTGTGCGATATTGCGTGATATATTCTGTGCGATATTGTGTAATATATGGTGTGCGATATTGCGTGATATATTCTGTGCTATATTGTGTAATACATTTTGTGCGATATTGCGTGATATATTCTGTGCGATATTGTGTAATACATTTTGTGCGATATTGCGTGATATATTCTGTGCGATATTGTGTAATATGTGGTGTGCGATATTGCGTGATATATTCTGTGCGATATTGTGTAATACATTTTGTGCGATATTGCGTGATATATTCTGTGCGATATTGTGTAATACATTTTGTGCGATATTGCGTGATATATTCTGTGCGATATTGTGTAATACATTTTGTGCGATATTGCGTGATATATTCTGTGCTATATTGTGTAATACATTTTGTGCGATATTGCGTGATATATTCTGTGCGATATTGTGTAATATATGATGTGCGATATTGCGTGATATATTCTGTGCGATATTGTGTAATACATTTTGTGCGATATTGCGCAATATATTCTGTGCGATATTGTGTAATATATGGTGTGCGATATTGCGTGATATATTCTGCGAGATACTATGCGATATTGTGCGATATTGTGGATATATTATGTCCGATATTGTGCGATACTGTAAGATATTGTGCGATACTGTGCGATATATTATGTGCGAAATAGTGCGATATTGTGCGATACTGTGCGATATATTATTAGCGATATTGTGCAGTACTGTGCGATATTGTGCGATATATTCTTTGAGATATTGACCACATCGCCCATTGAGTGCCGATTGGACTATGAAAATATGGGCCTAGCACAATATACCCGGTGCTCATAAAGGTGTGAAATGGGGTTCTTTACGCTGTTGACATGATCAGTTGTAAAGCTGGATACGAGAAATAAACATTATGTGGGAAAACAGATTAGAATCAGGGGAAGACACAGAAAGATATTCGTGGAAAGGACAGGTAGGCAGCAAGTAAGCAATATGAACTGCATTCAGATGTCGGGGTGGTTTGGAGAGTCGTGATCGCCTCTAGACCATCACCTGAGGAAGCATGGCAACTTCGAGATGGCTACCAATGAACCACGCAGCTAAGTAACTCAGCTCACGTCATGATGCAGATCCATTGCAGAACGTCGATTTCATATCGCCTACAGAAAAGATGCTGGAATATTTGCCCATGCTCATTAACTCATGTGTTTTCATGCTCAAGGAGTCATGCATGACCCGTGTCCATTGTACTAGACAAGGCTTACTTATTCTTCCCGGAATCGTGCCATCGTTCTTTCCACACCACATGTAATATATGTCAGTGTCCCAGACATGTAGCTAATTGTGAGCCAGTTGTCTTCCTTGTTCAGATCTCCGAGAATGTCAGCATATTTATCCTTCTTGCTCCAGGGTATTTATCCAATTTTTCTCTAACATTTAAGCTTAAAGACAGAATTTTTCCTTATTGCCCACCACAAACATCAGTATATTTCCCACCACTCAAATCAGTATATTATCCGCCACTCACATCAGTAAATTGCCCACCACTCATATCAGTATATTGTTCACCACTCACATCAATATATTGTTCACCACTCACATCAGTATATTGTCCTCAACTCACATCAGTATATTGTCCACCACTCATATCAGTATATTGTCCACCACTCACATCAGTATATTGTCCACCACTCACATAAGTATGATCCAACAGGAAAGATATTTGTTCTCAAAAATTGTACTTTGATTGGTTTGCTGGTTTTGTGCCATATATTCTTGATACTGTTTGTTCTATGCCTAGTTTAGTTTAGTTTAGTTTAGTTTAGTTTAGTTTAGTCGATGGATCAACATCACGGAACACGGGTGCAACCCATAAGTGCTCCGTTCTCCTCCTAACTCAAATCTGAGTCTGGAGAAATCAGCTCAGTGCACGAACTCCGTAGCACCAGCGAGGGTGCTGAAAATACTTTGGGTAGATTTTTAACTCGAAATTTTGCCCGAGCAGTGCCGTTAGGCTACTCTTTTTCCATTTCCAACTGCCAAGGTTTTTTTTTACGTTTTACGTGCGCAACAGCCAGCCCGAGACTGTTCCATTGTTATTGATGATGCCGTCAAGACATTCAAAGTGTATGAGATGTGTTTATTGCACCTCAGTTACGTTTTTACTCAGAATTTGTATATCTAACTTGCAGATTCTACACGTGAGACCCAGCATAACAGTTTAAAGAAATTATGAAGATAAAATAGCGAGCTGTCCCACTTGACAGTTGTAGAGAAAAGCCCATGACATTTTGACAAGACTTCTCATCATTTATAACATGAGGGCAGAAATCTGTGCTGCCATTGACACTAGCCGTGTGTACAATGTGCAGCATGCGTGACAGTGTTTGGATTATCGCCTGTTACAAAATGACTAATGATGTTAATAACGAATGGTTGTAATGTCGTAATCTGCATGTTGAACACAAACACGAGGGATTTCTGTGTCTAGATGTCTTCGAATGATAATTGGATGTAAAGTAGCTTCATGGCAGATAATACAGTTGTGGTGTGAAGTGTTGAGCCTTCACATATTCTGGGTCACGGCATAATTAGGTCGGGTTGTCAGTTTATTTCCACACTGTATTTCTTACCCGGAAATTTGTGAAGATTATCCGGTTTCTATTAAATGAGCCAGACTGAATGTTCATAATTTAAATATTTAATGGGAAGAGGAACAGCTGGTTACTATTGATCCCATACTTTAAACAAATCAATCAATCGTGTGCCATGCCGGAAAGCGTGGGCGGTCGTGACTCGCCATTTCACTCGATCACCAGCGTCGTGGATCAGCTCAGTGTTCCACTCTCGTCCATGCCATGTAGCCAAGCCATCCAGGTATTTTCCTCTCGGTCTTCCTCTTGGTCTGTTCCCTTTGATCTTGCCAGTTGTCACCAAGTTCTCCAATCCATTTCTTCTCATAACATGTCCAAAAAGTTTTGACTGTCTACGTCTATTTTCTCTAATCAATTTACGATTTTCATTTGTTTCCTGTAGTACTTGGTCATTGGTTTTTCTGTCTGTCCATGGTATTCTTTGCATTTTCCTCAGAAACCACACTTCTGCAGCCATCAGATGTTTTTCAGCTTGACTGCACATTGTCCAAGTTTCACATCGTATGGTGTCCGCCTCGAGTGCTGGAGGTCCCTGGTTCAGGCCCCGGTGAGGACCGGGATTTACTTAAAAAATCCACCTGGACTTCCAGTAATAAAATTTCCCCTGGTCTCTGGGTAGTGAGATCGGACGCCCGTGTGTATTGTTGCGCACGTAAAAAATCCCTTGGCAATTGGAAATCGAAAAAGAGTAGCCTAACGGCGCTGCCCGGGCAAAATTACGAGTTAAAAATCTACCCAAAGTATTTCAGGATCCTCGCCGATGCAACGGAGTTCGTGCATTGAGATGAGTTTCTCCAGACTTAGGTTTGAGTTAGGAGGAAAACGGAGCACTTATGGGTTAAACCGTGTGCCGTGATGTTGATCCAACGACTAAACTAAACTAACTAAACTAACGCTCTATGTATCCCCTCAACACTCTTTTTCTCGTTTCAATCTTTTTGTTGGTCAGAATGTTTTTCATCTTACTAAAGGCTACTTTCTCCATGGCGATTCTTGTTCTAATCTCTTCAAGGCATCTCCCATCAGATGTTATGACTGTTCCGAGATAATTGTACCGATTCACTTGTTGAAGAATATTTCCATTTACTTGTATATTACATTATAGTATTTCCTTCTTCTTAGTGACGACCATAGTCCGTGTCTTCTTAAATTTAATTCTAACCCTAGTTGTTCACTGTGTGCAACAATCGCATCTACAAAATGTTGCAGATCTTGCTCATTGTCTGCAATAAGTACTGTATGATCCGCATATCTAATGTTATTGATGTTATTTATGTCCCCCAATGAAGATTACTTTCATATTGTCAACAATGAGCAGCTATACACAGGGGAAGATGTAAGTAGAAAGTAAATTATATATATATATATATATATATATATATATATATATATATATATATATATATATATATATATATATATATATATATATATATATATATATATATATATATATATATAAACGGAATTCGAGGAAAATACAGAGGGAGATGACGAGAATAAATAGATGTGAAATATTGCATAAATTGAATCAGATTTTGGGGGAGTTCAGATATGGGAGGGAGTTAGAGTTGAACAACAACATGTTCAGAGTTGTAAATGTAGTATTTGTTTACGGTTGTTTTGAAGCCACTTTCAACATCAACCGTCTCTACACTTAGTCTGCTTCTGTCTTGTGGGTGCGTGTAATCTAATACTATCTGAATGCCATATTTGCCATCTGCATTTCACTAACTAGAATATGTTCTCACTTTTCCTTTCGAACACATTAACCTATAGCAAATTGTTTGCCGCCGATCCCCCATATATGCTCACTCGTGTTATCATGGTCTTCATATTGTACTCATTTATTTCCATGATAAACAACAGCCATTGATTGGAATCAGACGTATCAATGAAAGGACGACAGGAAACACGTGTGTCGGTCCGCCAACCCAAAGCCAGCCTCTTCCTTCCTGTTAACCATCATGCCTGGCGCGGGCAGCACGTGTACACTGTCTAGAAACATGTGTCAAAATGCGTCTGAGTTCAAAGGATATCGAGGGGGGCGGTATTCACAAAATGTCAAAGTGTGAAGTAGCTTTGCTAAAACTGCTACATGTAATCAGGGCGCTGTGATAGAGTCCAGGCTCATGTGTTAGTCAGTACAAGGGCAAGAACTCTTTGAACTGATTCAGAAATTGATAGAGAATAAACACATTAAGGCAGTGGAAGAGAACCCGCCAGAGATTAAATTATTAGCATGGCCTGGCTGTGGTAATGTTCTTTCCTTGTGTGACCTATAATAAGGCTGGTGTAGAACACCGTGCTACTACTATCTATTTGCACATTAACTCATTCATTCAGTTCAAGACAGTTGTTTCTTTCATTCTTTCAATTCCTATAAGATGTACAAGTTGGTATTTTAGGGTTTGAAATAGTTGAAATAATAACAACATACAACATACTTGTAAAACAGAAGGAGTTAACGTAAAAGTTATGATAAAGTGGATGTTTGTTGCAACTGCCTGGAAGCTAGAATTTGGAACTGTAGATATATGTGTGAAATTCTGGACAATATGCCATAAAATTGTGGTAAAACTAGAGGAAGTGGAGATATAGATTTATGACACATAATTTTCTTAAGAATATCAAGAAAACAGAAGATGACAATAGCTATAAGCGTAACTAGATCCCTCGTCCAAACCATAAGGAAATTACAAATGAAATGTAGGGGATATATCGACAGAGGAGCTGGAATAGATAAAATAGGAGGATGTGGGTATATACTGAACATGAGTGGCAGAGCAAGACAGAGAAAGATGTAAGACGTATGTAAGAGTAAATATCTGAGCAACATATAATAATATTCGTAAACCAATTTTATTAAAATAGCACATGAAGAAAAGAGGAGGGGAGGAGGATGAGAAGAAGAAGAAGAAGAAGAAGAAGAAGAAGAAGAAGAAGAAGAAGAAGAAGAAGAAGAAGAAGAAGAAGAAGAAGAAGAAGAAGAAGACAACGTATAGGTGTGTATGCGTGTTTGTGTGTGTACGTATACATGTGTGGTTGTGTGCCTGTTCATAACGTTTCCACCGTATATGGTGTGTGTGTGTGTGCGTATACATGTGTGGTTGTGTGCCTGTACATAACGTTTCCACCGTATGGATAAGGATAATATTCTGTTCAAAAACAGAAACACAACATTATTGCAGTTTCAATTGCAAACTTGTACCAACATTTTATTGACGATGCTGATTCGCCCACTGCAGTCGGTTCTGGCGATGCCGGTCCGTAAGAACAGGACCTCTGTAGGGTCTTCTAGCCCAAAGACCAGCGTCGTGCAGCCGGTTCCTGACCGTTTGATCTGAAATTCGACGAGCTCCTGGCATTGACTGGACTGTGGAGGACGCAGATGCAAATCGATTCCTAAGGTGACGCAGCCGTATGAAGCAGTCTTCGGCAGCAGTTGTGATTCTGGGTCTTCCACTGCGCGGCCGGTCTGCCACTGAGCCAGTTTCTTGAAATCGCCTCCAAAGGCGACTAATGGCGCTTCTAACCACATTAAATTCTCTGGGTACTACACTTTGTGACTGTCCAGCCTGTAAACGTTCACTAATAATAAGTCGTTGTTCTGTAGTGAGATGAGCCATACTTGCGCATTGAAGTTGCAACTACTTTTATCCGAGGAGCGTCACTCTTTTGTAGGCATTCAATAATATGGTCGGTGAGTTTTGTGTTCAGTAAGTTCCGCGGGGTTATCATGAACCTGTCACGAGGTATTGTCAAAAATGTTGTTTTGACCTTGACCTCTTTCACGACCTCACAAATCATGAGGTGAGTACAACTCAGGTAACCACAAGAAGTTAATAATAACCAGATGGACACAGTCAATTGGTTGACTGGTGTCCAATCAGCGAATATCTTTTATAAAAGTAACACCAAAATTATTGCGTTTTATTTTTTTGTTTTAACAGTATAATTTCGTTTTCATTGTCTCAATATGTCAATGGCGTCTTATCAGCATACCATCACGGTTGACATGAGAAACAATTTGACCTGGTTAATGCAAAGAATACCATGGACAGCCAGAAAGACCAATGAACAGGTCCTTCAAGAAACAAACGAAGATCGTAAACTGATTAGAGACATTAGACACAGACAGTGACAATTTTTTGGGCATGTTATGAGAAGAAATGAACTGGAGAACTTGGTGACAACTGGTAAGATCGAAGGGAACAGACCAAGAGGAAGACCTAGAAGCAAATACCTGGATGGCTTGGCCTCGTGGCATGGTCGAGAGAGGAACACAGAGCTGATCCACGACTCTGGTGATCGAGTGAGATGGCAAAACATGACCGGCCACGCTTACCAGCATGGCACATGATGGATGGATGGAATGCGTCTGCACAAGGTCACGGAATCTCTGTGTTGTAAATTATGGGCACAAGACTTTGTTCTGAGCTGGATGATGGTGGCCGGTGCTAAAATCAAGCAAAAATATAGACTGTACGTGTAATTGCCGGCAAATCACACCTTTTTGAGGGCGCCTTTCGTGATCTTTTATTTAAGAAATTGCGCAAGAAATTAAATAAATTGAACATGGACGTGCTTAATCTTCTTAAATGGTGGTAACAGTAGTGGCTATGGTAGTAGTCGTAGTAATATTACTAACAGTAGTAACAGTTGTAATTGTGGTGGTAGTGGTAGTGGACATAGCAGTATCAGTAGTAGTAACATTATTAGTGGTGATGGTAGTTGTAGTAGTCTATTAATGAAAGTGTATATTTCCTAGGAATATTCTTCTCATGTCAGCTATGATGAAGACATATTGAGCAGGATCTAACACCAGCCTACATTTTACTATCGTCTTCTTTCTTTCAGTATTTTAGTGCTTTATTTTATTCATAAACACCCACACACGCACACACATTGATTAAATATAATAGGTTTTATTGCACTAGAAATAAACTTGTAATGCTCAGTCACATTCATAAATGCCATGTATAGTCTTCTCTCGTAACAAACCTGAGCAGCATAAATTACTGTACGGTATTATTGTATGCTCAGATGAACTTGTCACTCCACGGTAAGTCTAACTCAACATTTGACACCAAGCCCTGTATGTATTTCAGTCAAGAGTTAGTCAAGGACAGGCCATAAGGTGAATTGGACATATGTTGTCATATCCATATTTTATAAATCTTGATAGGAAACTCCTGGCTTACATCCTAACGCAGAAATTGCACGCACGAGACGAAATTACCAATCTCCAACTTGAAAACGGAGCGGTTTCAAAATACACAATCGCCCGCCGCCATCTTGACCAGAAGTTCCCACAAGATATTCATTCGCCGGTGCAACGGAGTTCGTGCATCTGTGTGAATCAATCCTGATTGTTTTTCGCAGCATGTTTAGATTATTGTGTAGTAAACTAGTGGTGTATAGTGTTTTTGGTTTTCTTCATCATGGCAGACCAGCGTTTGTGGCCCATACAAAGGGTAAAGAAACCACCGACTAGACGAGGTCCGATGCGTAAACGACAAGGGAGACGGGCCGGGGCCAGGAGTCAACGACGAAAATGCGACCCTCTGGGCCTCAGGAATACTTGTTTTCTATACTGAAACTATGCCAGCGCAAAACAACGAGGCCCAATTTTGGGAAGCCTGGCATACAGAAACGATATGGTAGCGCTTCATGAGACGAGACTGAGTGTTAATATACTCCAAATAGCCGGTTTCAAATGTTATTACAACATGCGACACCTGGTAATGGCGATTCTGTTTCGAGACAGCATAGTGACTTCAGAGCTGGACATATCTAGGTGGAACAGTGACGAGATACAAATACAGGCTGTTAGAGTTCAATCCGGTCTACCATTCGTGTTGGTTAATGTTTATGCTTGTAACTCAAAATGGATCCTGCAGATGGCAGTGTCTGAGTGACAGATTATGTCGTGAGAGGAATGTCATTTTCTGCGGCGATTTCAACGTTAAAGGCAAATTATGGGGTAACATTTCTTCCAATATACAGCGGGAGGTGCTCGAGGCGGCACTTGAAACCAGTGACCTTGTTTGTATCAACAGTGGTTGTGTCTCAATGACAGCAAGTCGTTCAGGAGATGAGGACAGTGTTATTGGCCTGGCGCTGGTTTCTCCTTCAATCACTACAGTATGTAGATGGGGTGTCCTAGGGCACCGTAGCAGCAAACACCATACTTGCAGCATATTGGTGGAGAAGGGCAGAACCAGGCAGCACAAGTCAACAGTCAAGAGCTTCAAGTATGACAGTTCAGGGCAAGATGTGGTGAGTAAAATAAGGTGCAGCAAGCGTAGGAATCATCATGGTGGGAAGAAATTCTGGAAGCAACCACCTTGATGGAATTGTGAGGTGGAAAAGGCCTTGATAGATAAGTATGATGTTATTTTAAGGAAATGGCAAAACGCCCAGAAGAACAAAGTTGCCCATCCTAGTCTTTTCGTGCAGTTGGAAAGAGAGATGGACACAACAGTTACTTATTTCAAAAACCTGGTTAAAGTTGTTAAAAGTGAAAAGTCGGCAGAGTTGTGTCAAAGAATAAGCACATACAAGTCACTGAAATTGTTCTAGTGACTACACAAAAGTATGAATGGGGCAGTCAAGTATAAGAGTGTTTCTGACTTCCACTGTGCTGATCTTATCTGACAGAGGTCTTACAAGAATAAGGGCAAAGCCCTTTTTGAACGCTATCTAGAGCAGAGCAACCAGATATGAGAGGCTGAAATTTTGCCAATGCGGTTACCTCAGATAGGTGTAAGGCCCAGAACAATGCAATTGAAGACACAGTGACAGTGAAAGAGATCAGGGCTGTGCTTCGAAGAACAAAAAAAAGCGCATCAGGGCCAGAAGGTATACGGTATGACGATATCAATATGTATACCGACCACGAGCTAGAAGAACTAGCAGATATGTACAACAACAGCATAGGGAGTGCTAGCATCAAGGAAGAGTGGTTTCACACCTATCTGATTCCCTTGCCGAAGCCTGGCAAAGACCACACAAACATTCAGGGATATTGAGTTATAACCATGCAAAATACAATAGGCAAGCTACTGGAGAAGTTAATTGCCAGGAAAATATCAAGTCAGCTAGAGAGGCAAGGTTTTTTCTCACCTACCCTTGGAGGGTATCTTCCAAACAGAGAAACCTGGACCAATGCAGCAATTTTTGCCTATGATGTCTATGAAGGTTTCCACTCAGGCATTGAAACACGTGCTGCGGCGATTGATTTTGAGGATGCGTACAACAGAGTACCATTGAATTTCTTAAATGTTTCAGCTTCTTGAACTCAAGATGAGCCCATTCCTCCTTAGTTGGATCGCCGCAGCCCTCTTCCAACGGAAAGTAGTTTTTAGATGATATAGTTGGATCTCTGAACCAACAACAATATATCCGGGCCTGGCACGGTGATCACCATTATCTCCGATGCTGTTCAGTGCCTACATTGTGAGAATTACCGACGAGCAGATCAGCGGACGGGGGAGGACATTGTCATATGCCGACAATGTGTCAGTGTATCGTCAGGATAAGGATAGAGATCGAGTGGCTATGGATCTACAAACATAAATAAATCGCATAAGCACTTGGTGTGTGAAATCTGGGGTAATGGTCAACCCAACGAAGGCAGCAGTGACATGGTTCTCTATGAATAACCATATTGTCAACACTCTAACACCAACTGTAAATCTGGGTTCAGAGACGGTGGAAAGAACGCAGGCAATGAATTACCTGGGGATACGTTTTGATCGAAGTCTTGCGTATCATGAACACATAGGCCGGGTGATAACAAAGGCCAAGCGAGGTTTGGCTGCGATGCGGGTGATGGCGGCGGCAAACTGTGAGCAGCGCCATTTATGTCTCCTGTACGAGGGTCTGGTCCTTTCATTTTGGAGTATGCCGATGGCGATCCTGACTATCAGCCGTAAGCAGATGGAAAGGATGGAAAGGATACAGAACGAAGCTATGCGTATTATTCTTGGATGTACAAGAGATACAGGCATGCAGGGCGATGCGCTACCTTCTTGATTTTCCAACCATCGGGGACAGAATGCAAATTTGCAGAGCACGTGCCTACCTCAGAGTCAACGCAAACACACAACATCCACTGCACAGTGAAATTAAGAAGGTAAAGGGCAGCAGGTTAAAAAGAGGAAAGTCGTGGATGGGTCAAGCCGAAGACATTCTTCAACAGGTGTGTTCACTTGAGGACTTAGAACCTGGCGAGGAGTGGGTACGAATGCCAACAGATTTCTGTACGTCCTTTTCAGTTTGCATCCAACTAGACAGAAAATGCAGACAAGAAAATCCGGCTGCTGTGGAGGCGGAAGTACAGGCTTTGATCTTCGAGAATTCTTTGGAGTGTGATGCTGTCATTTACACAGATGGGTCGGTCGTTCGACGAGTGAGAAGTTCATGGGCTTTTACGGCTCAGGCCGGAGGGAGAATTGTGAAGGAAGATTCTGGTGCTTTTGCTTTTACTACAAGTAGCCTGACTATGAAAGTCATGGCAGTAAGTAAAGCAATAACATGGCTCGAGACACATACATTCACTAGGGCATGTTTCCTTAGTGACTCAATGAGCATGCTCAAGAAGATATAGATGGGGTGTGTCCGAAGAGAGTGGCTGCTGTCTCTGAAGCGGTCTCGGCTGGCAAAGATTAGTTTTATTTTCGTGCCAGGACATGCGGGTGTATGAGGAAATGAGCGGGCTGACAAGCTTGCAGGTAAGCCTACTGTGAAGGCGGACAAGCCATGGACCAGACTGACATTCTGAATGCTCTACGCGAAGTAAGTCTTTTTCGAGAACCAAGAGATGACTCTGAATATACAACCACGGTCAGACTACGAGAACAGCAAATTAAAAGAGCTGTAGCCAAACAAGAACACTACGCGGGAAGCCAAAGAAGATTAATAAACCAACACTGAACTGGTGTCGTCAGTTGCTACACGCTGCGGGTTTTACTGAGGAGGGGATCCGAGGACTGAATGGTTCGATGTGCAATGAGGATGATCTGTCGACTAACTAACTAACTAACTAACTAACTAACTAACTAACTAACTAACTATTTCATATCATTGGCATCTTTCCGTCTTGACAGACGATAATTTGGTACATTGTGCTTCAAAAAGGCTTAATAACTACGACCCATAGCGGTGGCGAGTGTGGCTGATAAGGCCAATTTGTGCTGTAAATATTTGTCCACAGTGTATGCATGTGAAAACATGGTCATTTCCACCAGCATGCACCATCTTATGTCTCTCACGCTCTGTGTGTGCTTTATCATCTGCAATCATTTTCTCCTTTGTCTTTATTCCATTTCTGATAGTTGCCCTCCATGCAACTCGTTCAGCGGCGACTTGCTCCCAATGTGCATTACCAATGCCTGTATCAATCATGTCCCACTTACACACATCTTTGTATCATAGTAGAGGCCGACACTGAGATCTCCTACCCATCTGTAATTCACCAAAAAAGATGTACATTGGTATTCTACCATCATCCATCCTTCTAACATGTCCTATCCATCTAAGACTGCGCATGGAACACACCGTCACACAACCTGATCTTTCCAATACTTCAGTATTTGTGATTTTGTCTTGCCACTTAATACCAAGTATTCATTGCAGACACCGCATATGAAAGCTGTTTAAACGTTTCTCTTGGTGTGAGTAAGTTGTCCAAGTTTCACTGCCATAAAGAAGAGTACTAAGGATACAAGCTTGGTAGACGAGGACTTTTGTTTTGGCAGTAAGTTTCCTGTTCTCCCAGACTCTTTTTGCTAACATGTTCATTGTTGTTGCTGCCTCAGTTAGTTAGTTAGTTAGTCGCAGTTCCAACTTCACAGCAACGGGTCGTTCCCATTATGTTCCGTTCCTGTGCCAGTGAATATCACACAAAACGCTCCCCACTGCCCAATATGAAAAGTGGAAAAGACAGGAGTCTCGACAAACAACAGCCCGCACAAATACACTGTGCATAATGCTGCAACCAGAATGTCAACACACCAGTCCCCCACAAAACACCCAGTTCATCTCTGATGGAATCGGTTGTCATTTTCCTATCTGAATGTTTCCTAGATGTTCACCCACACAGTCCACGAAAATACAGTTCATCGCTGATGGCAGTGGCAGTCAACCAGAAGCCCAGCAGCCACGCATTTCTGCATAAGGCAAAAACCGGTCAACCCTGGGACGTAGCCACCTGCTATCACTCCGAACATGCAGTCACGTTCCAAAAAAACTTCAGGCAGATTCAAAAGCATTTCACACGAAACTCACAGCTCACAGTGTCGCGCCACGCACTCACTCAGTAGCAGGGCGACGGAACCATCAAGCCTCCTTAGTCGCCTCTTACGACATGCGTGGTAGGCTACAGTGTTGCTATTCTATGCTTCCATTATGGGCCCCGGCAACACACGGGAGAGGTGCCTTACTGCCTTATCAATGCGGATGTTGATTGCCTGATCTAGGGATAATTTGCTATTTACCTCTGATCCTAGATATGTAAAATGGTCTACTACCTCCAGTTCGGCGTCGTCAATAAAGATTGATGATACCCCATGTGCAACTTGTGACATAATCTGTGTCTTCTTTTTGTTAATTGTTAAACCAAATTCAGAATAAGCATTGGAGAAGATGTTGTAATTCTTCCTCAGAGTGGGTCGTAATTGCAGCATTATCCGCAAAAAGAAACTCTATGATTAGTACCCTCCTAATTTTGGTCTTGGCATTCAATCTCTGAGCATTATAGAGATTTCCATCTGAGCGAAAGTGAATGTATATACCGGCATCCCGATCAAGAAAAGGCATATTTCAGTAGAAGTGAAAAGTATATCCCAAAGAGGGTGGGATCGAGTACACAACCTTGCTTAACTCCACTCTTGATTTCAAACTCTTCTGATGTTGCACCATCAAACTAACTAACTAACTAACTAACCATATTTTATAGACATACATACATCAGTGGCTAAATTCTGTCGCCTTTACTTCCCAAGACATTTCCTGATGCCCATTTAAGGTTGGGTAGCCCAGGTCAATTTCCAATAATCCACCCCGGTGCGGATTCTAACCCGTTACCACATGGCCAGAAGACCGGCAGGCGAACATCTAGCACTGGCGTTTGTCCCTCAAGAATGACGATGACCATTCTTTTCATTCAGTGGGGTTGAGAGTTTGGAGCCTTGAGTTCTAAAATGGCTGGTAAACCCTATATAGGCTAGGAATCTTCTTTGACAATGTGGACAAAGAATGCTTGCCGTTCCAGGAGTAGGATCTCCTGCAGTGGTTTATTTTGTCCAGCCTTTTTTCACAGCTCTTGCAGTCCTGTTTGCTTCACAAGTGACTACACCCTTGTGTAATGATGTACGAATTTCAGTCTTTGGCAGCAGTCTCCCAAGTGTCGTGATGAATTCCAAAAGCTTATAAGCTCTAGCCACTACGCCATGTTGGTTCCCCCAGCATGTAGTTACAAGCAAATAACGTATGATGCCGCGGGTAACTTCTGACAGAGCTGTGGTAGCTACACGAACTCTGCTGCAGCTTGAACGACTACCTAATGATTCAGTCACAAATATCTCAGCCGTACGCCGCCCTATAACTAACGATAAGCTGCGTTAAGCAGATGTTTTAATGGCCTGACCATCTCCTAGCTTTATTACCCTTCCGGCATAGACTTATAAAGCATATAGATTAAGACGCCAAATTGGCCCCTAGATCATCGTATCAGTGGTATGATGGCTGCGTCGTTGACCTGGCATATCCCCTACTTTATCCCGACTCCGGTATTTAACACTCTTGGCAAGAATTGGGGGGAAAGCGAGATAGTTTTCCTCCCGTTTCTCAATTGAGTGGAACCCCTGCTGTTTTGTCCACTCCAGACGTGTCCTGTTTAGGATTGTAACGCTGTTGCTCCTCTTCTCTTCAAGTGATATTTTTACATGAATTTCATCCTCCCCGCCCACCCCGTGGCCGGCTGTAGCCATGACAAAGCCATCACCTCCATATTCTTGTCTTCGCCTCCCATAGTCCTGCTTAATCTTCCCTTCGGGAAAGAATTTCCTTAATCCTCCTTATCTGATCTCAGGTGTCAGGAAACGTACATTTTCATTTCTTTATCTGCTTGAGGAGTAGCTTGTTATGAAATATGTTCAACTCTAGAAGTATTTTCATCCTTGAACCAGGCATTTTGTTCATTGTCGAGATATTTCAGTAATAAGTCTGCAAGGTCGGTGACAGTGAATACACATACATTCACAGATATGGGTTGTGTTTTACAGTCAGTTGTCTATCTTCTTTCTGTCTTTCTTCTGTCTGTCAGTGTGCATGTGTGTGTGTGTATGTGTCTAGCTATGTGTGTGTCTATATGTGTCTGCATGACTGTCAGTGTGTGTGTATGTGTGTCTGGCTGCATGTGTGTCTGGCTGCATGTGTGTCTGTCTGTGTTTGTGTCTGAGTCTATGTGTGTCTGTCAGTATGTGTGAATGTGTGTGTGTGGCTGTGTGTCTGTCTGTCTCTCAGTGTGTCTGTCTGTGTGTGTCCAGCTGTGTGTGTGTCTGTCTGTATGTATGTGTGTATGTCTGTCTGCCTGTCTCTGTGTCAGTCAATGCTTCGGTCTGTCAGTCGGTATGTGTCTTGAGTCTGTATCTGCCTGTGTGTCCATCTATTTGTATTTGTATCTGTCTGTCTTTGTGTCTATCTGTGTTTGTCTGGCTATAAGTGTGTGTGTCTGTAATTGCCTGCCTGTCTAATAGTACTTAGTGTCTGTCTGTCTGTCTGTCTGTCTGTTTGTCTGTCTGTCTGCCTGCCTGTCTGCCTGCCTGTCTTTGTCTGTCTGACTGTCTATCTGTCTGTGTGTGTGTGTGTCTGCGCATGTGGGCATGTATGTATGTGTGTATGTGTGTGGTATGTGTGTGGTGTGTGTGTGGTGTGTGTGTGTGTGGTGTGTGTGTATGTCTGTGTGAATGTGCGTCTGTGCGTCTGTGTGTCTGTGTGAGGGTGGGTGGCTGGGTGGGTGGTTGGGTGGGTGGAGGGAGGGAGGGAGGATGGATGGATGGATGGATGGATGGATTGATGTGGGTAGATAGGTAGGTAGGTAGGTAGTAGTTAGGTAGGTAGGTAGGTAGGTAGGTATGTAGGTGTTTGTGTAGGTAGATAGGTGGGTAGGTAGATTGTTAGGTAGGTAGGTAGGTAAATAGGTTGGTAGGCATGTAGATGGGTAAATAGGTAGGTAGGTGTGTATGTGCGCGCGTGTGTGTCTGCATACCTGAACGGCTGAAGACTTGCTGTGAAGACCTGACTGCCGGTGCAGCTGTGCCAGCCCACATCCAACTGTAATAGTTCAGATGTTAGGCTGACCATGATATGATAGCGGTCGGGCCAGGATTCGATTCCTGCACTAGCCATTCGCTACCGGAGGAAAAGACCGGCCACCTATTTATCCATGCACCCAGAGCTACACAAATCTGATGGTCCTAACAGATCACACGCCTACATCCTGCCACGGGACGTGTTTGTGTCCGGGATCCCGGGTCCACGCAGCCTTAAACGGCTACCAGGAAACCTCTTGAGGGCTACAAACGACCAGCCTGATCATGACCACATCACCTACCAAGTGCTGATTCATAACAAAGATATGTGTCTTGTTCGATACGCCCAATGCATCTAAGGCGTGTACTATATGGTACTTTACTTTCCTATTTACTTACCACACCTAACCGGCGTGCCCTCAGTACGCCACTGTCTGCACACCTATTCCCGTTCAAAAGTAGCATCTGGAATTACAGTCAGTTTCTAAGTAATCGGAGGATAATTCCAACTTGCATCTGGTCGCTTTCACCGAGCACCATAGTGCACCGTGAGTTGATTATAGTCGGACCATGTGCTGCATAGCTGTGCAAGTGAATATTCGAGAATCTCAACAAAGACTC
The DNA here is from genome assembly GCA_014155875.1 of Cepaea nemoralis. Lineage (NCBI taxonomy): Eukaryota > Metazoa > Mollusca > Gastropoda > Stylommatophora > Helicidae > Cepaea > Cepaea nemoralis. The sequence continues at coordinate 1,063,223 of JACEFZ010003626.1, read as the reverse complement.
CGAGCTGACTTTGAATATGTTACCAGATGTTACACATTAAATCATGAGCCGCGGTAGCGCAGTAGCTAGTGCAGATTGGTTTATACAAATATGGAGATAGCACCGTGTACCCATTACGTCTCAAGGCATGGACAAGGGGGCTTTAATTTTTTGACATATATTAAATTAGCTATTAAAATATACAATCAAGTAATTTAGCCGTGGGGAAATAACTCAACAAGGAGACTAGACGTAACAGGACAAAGATATAAACGTGACATCAGTAGTCAGTAAAGCATGTATATTCCTGTTAGGGAGACCCTATTTGTAAAGAAGTCACGGCATTTTGGCTGAAAACAGTTGAAATAAACTACAGATGCCAGAGATAAATTAGTGGTTAACACTATCTAGTGGACATAAGATTGATAAGCGTATCTCTGCTAGACATGTCTAAACACACTTCTGCAACCGATGGTGGCCAGACCAGCAGGCGATAGCTTACAGCTTCTTATGAAATGAACGACTCAGATGTTTAGTTTTGTATTGTTTGCTTGCTTGCTTGTGTTCACTGGCTGTTAATTCCAGCGCGATGTCCTGTATATCGGATGAAGAAATCCTGTTGTCCAACATCAGTGTGATGTCATACTGTGCTGAGGTTTGCGTGAGTATCCGTTGTCCCATGTCTGGCTTATTGGTGTGCAGATTGGTGGTTCCTCGCCGTGCAGGCAGATACTCTCCGACTTCGGAGGAATCAGCGATCCTACTACGATAGCCAGGACTCCGAAGGGACCTGTTGCCTAGGAAGCACGGCGAGGACGTGTTGTATGTAGTCTGTTCAGAAAAAAAAATTCCTTCATTCACGATAAATTTTTTATGAAAACTGTCTGTTGCATCATTATGAAAGTTTTCCTGCCGTCTTATATTTACTCCCATCCAAGGAATATGTCTTTGATAGGTCCAAAGGCAACTTAAATAATCGAAAGCGGCGACATTTCTTTGATGTTTTGGCGAAAATGTAGTGAATTCATGCTAACAAAATAACTTTACAGTAAAGCACGCCATTTCGGGTAACGACACAAGTACAAGGCGTAGCCAGATTCGTATGGGAGTGGGTGCAGTTTTTAAAAAAGTCGCTTAAAAGTCGACAGGATCGGCTGCATTGCACCGGGTTTTTATCCCACATGGCTCAGTCTCTTTCCCGAGAGGGGTGCAATATGTAATTTTAGTAAAGACAGAGAATTAACAGCGGCATTGGGTAAATAATGTGTAAATTGACAGGAAAGTAGAAGGAATATATTTCTTATCTTATTTTTCATTTCCCTCTTGTTTCTTAAGCTGCTGGTTAATAATGTAGAGAGTCTTCGTAGCGAAGTGGTCAAGTCCTTTAACTTGGGCTCCGAAGGTTGTGGGTTCGATTCCGGGTCGCGTCCTTCGGTTCACGAGTTAAATTTTTAGGAGACTCCTGTGGGTCGTCGCTAGAGCTACGGTGTTCGTGTTTTGTGTAACGCTTTCCGCGCTGCGGAAAGAGACCGAGCCATATGGGATAAACCAGGTACAATGATGTCGACCCTGTCGACTTTTAAGAGACTTTTTTTTACACAAGGAGTCATGTTACTAGGATGCATTTAGCTTTTTATAATGAGTTCGTGAAAGCTTCCAAATAGCTGTGCGTTAATGTGCGTATGGAGTGACCAGAAATTATACCGCAATTTAGTCATCATGTTTCAATTTTTAAGGATCTGTTCAGCTGTCTGTGAAGTTTGTTCACACGTTCACATGGTGACAGACCCGCTTTGAGTCTTCGTGAAAGATTCTCTACTCTGCTGTTTACCGTTCAGAGACGGAACATAATTATTACCTGTTTTGCACTTTGAAAATAGTTGTCAATGTCTCTGTAGTGGGCTTCCTTCTTAACGGCCAAGCTGTTGGTCCTCTTTTCATTGAAGTTTATAGATTGGTTCGTATGTTCGTGTGTTGTCCCCTCATTCGACAACTTGTTTGTTCTCACGTTTCTTGGAATGCCACAATATGTCAGTTTCCACCGCGTTGGTATGCAATGCGTTTAGTGTTTATTTAATTTTTTTCAATACCAGTTGTTTGTCACCGCTGAGGGCTTGCGGAATTTAAAATTCATCACTGTGGAATACAAACTGTTGCCATTGACACTGTGCTGATGCTGTAATGTTTAGGGCCTGTTATTCGTCTGAATAGTTGGAGCAAAATATCCCATTAAGTGTGCACGTGGATTAAGGTCTGCGATCTGCCCAGACCTTAATCTGTGTCGGACAATTCCAGTAGGTTGATGACTGCTCTCGGTTGCATACAATTCAATCCATCCTTTCTCCAATAGTCCTCTTCCTCTTTCAACACATGGTCCTCACATTTTTTCCAGTAACTTTTATCAATATTTAATAGCGCGGACTGGGTTAGTACCTTGACGTCAGACAATTTGAATGTAGTATTGTCAGCTGCCACCTGTCCTTTAATTTTAGCCCACACAAGTTCTATAGGGTTTAAATGAGAATGTTACTGCGGAAGTCTCAAGCACCTATGCCCATGCTCTTCTATCAACTTTCAATTATATAGAATTGATATTTCTTGCTTTTTTGCGCCTGTTTTACAAGGGACAACAACTGTAGCTTGAAATTATGTTTCTGGAAATGGTATATTTTCCCTTCTGAGCCATATCTTTATTGCTTCCTTAGAGCTCGATGCCGTAGGTATTTTGTCTTCTTGGTCAGCAACATTGTGATATGATGCATTGTCCATGATTAGACAAGACGGTCTATCAAGGGATGGAAGTACTATATTCTCGAGCCAATCTCTAAATACATTACCATTCATCTCATTATGATAATCCCTATTGTCTGTATGCTTTGATACGAACACGAGTCCAACATTCTGTAGTAAGCCATTATGAGTACTACCAGCATAGGTTATGACCAAACGCTGTCCTTTACTACTGGGCACATATCGTTGTATCTTTCCATCCACTGATTGCCATTCCTTTTCACTTGTGCGGTGCGCATTGATCCACGTCTCATTCAAATACACTATGTCATAATTTCCTTTGCCCATTTCCCTTTTTTCACGTAGGTATCTGCTTCTCGTGGCTCCAAAATGCGGTTGCTTGCAAAGGATATTTCTACCTCCCTTGTACTTTCTAAAAGTGAAGCCTAATGTCCAGGCTTGGCCATGGGAATCCCATGGGAAAGAAGAGGGATTTTCTGAATAGTGTAGGGATGGGATGGGATGGGACGGGATTGGACAGGCATAAATTACCATTGGATGGGACAGAAAAACATGTCCCATGGACAAGCTTGCCAGGCTTGGCCATGGGAATTTTATTCCCATGGGAATCCCATGGGAAAGTCCCATTGGACGGGATGGGATATGCATAAATTACCACGCAATGTAAATTATGTCCCATGGACAACCCTGCTAATGTCCTTATAATTTTCCACAAAGTTGTTTTGCATAGCTCTATGTTATTGTTCTTTCTCAACCAAACCCTAAGTTTTCTTACAGTCACTGTTTATTTGGCATCCAGCATTTTCATAATAAATAGACCCAAAAAAATAGAAAACACAAAAAATACAAAAGTAAAATAGACAAAAATAAAGACTGTAGTAGGTCTTGGCCAGTATAGAACCAGGCCCTGGTGCCTTGGAAACACCTCTGCGTCCCATTTATTGTTTGAATTTTGAGGCACTTCTCAATGAAATGTCTACAATTTCATGATCTTGAAGCTGCAATGAAATTCAAATTCAGACGACGATTTGGTGCCATTTATTATGTTTACAATCATCATCATCGTGGAGGTCGCGTGGCGGAATGGATAAGAGCACTTGTCCTTAGACATCCGTTGTGCTGAAGCCAAGTTACCGGGTTCAGTCCCTACACCGGTCAGTTGGACTAAAATGTTGGCTTCTCGTCAATGACACGGGGACGTCAATGACACGAGGGCGTAAATTACACGTACCTCTGAAGTCGGAGTGGGATCTTCTGTGGCGAGGGACAATGGTGACAGAGAAAGCTAATCAATACACAAAAATCAGCCCAGTGCACTAGAAATACTAGCACGTGTATGGACTACGCAACAACAACAACAACAACAACAACAAAATACACCATCATCGTGCTCTGTTTTCATGTTCGTGCTGGTGAAGGCCTGGATCTCTCCCACGAACCACGTCTTCCGTCATTGTACAAGCCACTATGACATTTGACATGGCCACATTTCAGCTTCCGATACATAATGCTGTTTATAGCCAATTGTCTTCCAATGTCAAATGTTGTAGAATGTCAGTATTTTCCTTCTTCTGTACTCACGGTATTCTAATAACATTTCTATAACATTTAAGTTCAAAAGCTCTTATTTTCTTCATTTGAGATTACTAATGATCCATGGCTGACAGACAAAATGCACATTCTCAAACACATGATATGTACTCTCATTTTCCTGCTGATGCTGTGCCACGGGTCTTAATACAGTTTAACTTCTGCATTACTATGGCTAGGCTCCGTAGGCCTTCCATTCAACAGTTGCCAATGATCATGAATATGGAGCCGAGATATTCACAGTCTGAGACATTTTCAATTTCTCCATTCAATGATCGTGATTGTTTGGTTGGCGTATAGTTTTGCTTCGGGAAAGTAATTACTTTTTTGCTTTGAGAAAAAAGGTTGTAATTTTCACTGTCTTTTGACAGAGGGGATCCAATATGTGTCGTATTTCACATTTCGCTTCAGAACATCACAACTGGAAAATTCTCGACCCCTAGCTATATTTACCGTTTTCATTGTGACTGCATAAGCCAGTCCTGCCCGTGCATGGGTATTTCTTAATGATCATCTGTCCATTAACTTAGCGGTTTAGATATGTTGTGTAACTCACAATGACCGTCTCTCAATGAACTTAGCGGTGTAGACATGTTCTGTAACTCACAATGACCGTCTGTCAATGAACTTAGCGGTATAGACATGTTCTGTAACTCACAATGACCGTCTGTCAATGAACTTAGCGGTTTAGACATGTTCTGTAACTCACAATGACCGTCTGTCAATGAACTTAGCGGTTTAGACATGTTCTGTAACTCACAATGAACGTCTGACTTAACGGTATAGACACTGTCTCATTGTTCTCCAGGTGTGAACAATGATTCAACAATTCAACAATGTTTCAGACCTACACCAGATAACTTTCGTTTGATGTTACCTGAAACATTGAACACATTTCCCCATATGAACTGTCACATTAATCAGTTATACACAGAAATAACCATTTCTGTCCAACTACTTAGACCATTAAAATAACGTGAGAAACAAACTCCAGGTGGTGATCTGCACGCACTGAAGATAATAGACATTTCTTATACATCAGAGAACAGACTACAGAGAGAGAGAGAGAGAGAGAGAGAGAGAGAGAGAGAGAGAGAGAGAGAGAGAGAGAGAGAGAGAGAGAGAGAGAGAGAGAGAGAGAGAGAGAGAGAGAGAGAGAGAAAGTGAGACAAAATTTCAATGTCTGAATTAGCATAACCATATATTCGTCGGTTGGTTGGTTGTTTGTTTAGTTAGTTACTTCTTTGGTAATTAGTTTGTTACTTGGTTAGTTCGTCGGCAATTGGTTGGTTGGTTGGGTGGTTATAAATCCCGCGGTAGACTGCGTAGACTCTTTACTCCGATGCATTGGCGTTCAATTCGCCGAGCTCCAAAAAGGGGTTACACCAAACCGAGTGAAGCTGGTGAAACGAGTGTTCTCGGGACCCTGTCCCAATGTACTGTCTAGACGGGGACTGTCTGACAGCACTCCTCTTTCCCTCCCAAAGACCAGCAAATACTGGGGTGTGCAAGTCCAGTACAAGAACTTGAAATATACAGAGAGGTATATGCGCGTGCGTCTAGTCATGATTCCCTACAACACAATCTGACTGGCCGGGGTCTGGCCTGTGTGGTGTTCCTCCACAGGTTGTAGCCATCTCATTGTCATCAGAGTTCAAGCCAAAGTCTAGAAAGCACCATATAAGCGCTAATCAGTTGTTTCTTTCATTCTCGCTTATCTGGAGGTCTACGTGGCTGAGAGGTTTAACACACTTAAACATTCTCTTCTGACCGCAGCGTAGTGGGTTCATTCCACATGTTGGCATGTTGGACTTACATGTTTTGACTTTTGGATGTAAATTACAGGTACCCCAGAAGTCGGAGAGGGTACGCCTGATGACGAGGGACACTGGTAAAATAGAAAACTAATCCTCAAGCAAACATCAGCCCAGTGCACTCACTAGTAGTAGTGACACATGTGTGGACTACGTTCGGGTTGAAATCGAGTGAAATAAAACTGGCTCATGTGCCGCTTATAAAATAACCAGTTAAAAGAACACATCATTTGTGTCGACTGCAATCCCGTGGTATCAGCCGGGTGGCCAGATCAAATACCCAATTTGACAACAGACTGACGTGTATATCTAGCAAATATGGGTAAAGTTGCCACACACAGGAAGGATACAGGAGTCGGTTGGCGACATCCCCCGTATGTTTCATCGTTGACAACTGTTGTCCGGGATGTGAAGCGGTTATCTACACGCATCCGGGCGACTCTGGCGCGCGAGGTGCTTCAATGCACCAACCAAGGTATGTTGTTTTCATTGGTGGGGCATTCACGTGAAGGCAAGGCGCTAACAACGAATCTTGTATCTTTACTGTATCGGCAAAATGGTTAGGCAAAGGAAAACATGGACTTAATCTAGTGGAGAATAATGACACTGCTTGTCAGATACGAAACAATCTCGTAAATGTCAGCAATTCACCTGCCATTTTTCAGTTACATTAAAAAACTAGAACTTACTCTCTCAGCCCCGAGCAACGCACGATATTATTAGGAGCGTTCATTTGAAATCCGTTCGTGCTGCACCGCGCGTATTTGCGTTCGTTGAACATGATCATGTCATAGTCATGTGATAAGTACTGACCAATGAATAAAAGAACACGTGCTTATCGTCCCATGATGCATAGGTTCTGTTTCTTACCGTTGAGAAAATGGCCGGGTTGATACAAAATCCGTCAAATGAAGTTCAAAGAGCGGTGATTCAGTTTCTTTCATTTGAAGGATGTCGACCAGTGGACATTCATTGAAGAATGCAGGCAGCGTACTGTAACAAATGTGTGTCGAAGACAACAGTGACAGACAGCGCAGAATGTTTCGGAAAGAACATCAGTTCACGACAGATCTTTGACGGCCGCGTCAAGCAACATACAAAACCATCTCTAAAATTGATGCAGCAGTACATATGAACCGTTGTCGAAGCATACGTTTGCTAGCGAAAGAATTTGATGTGTCAATTGGGACAATTCAAAAGGTCGTTCGTAAGAAACTTCAATATCGGAAGGTGTGTTCACAGTGGGTACTACGGATGTTGACCGACCACCAAAAAGAGGAACGCATGGGATGGTGTTTGAACCACTTGCTGCGTTACAGAGTGAAGGAGGATGCATTTCTCTTCCGCATAGTGGCAGGCGATGAATCATGGTGTCACCACTTTGAGCCGAGCAACAAAAGAGAGAGCATGCAATGAAAGCATGCTGAATCACCAAAAGACAAAAAAAAATCAAGTTACAGTTTTCCGCTGGTAAGGTTATGATGAGCGCATTTTTCTACCATGAAGGGTTATTGCTGGCCGATTTTAAAGAAGCTGGTGTCAACATCAACTCTACCCACTACTTGGAAACACGAGACAAGCTGCAAAAAACCATCAGGAATAAACGACCCGGCATGCTTTCTCGCGGTGTGATTTTGTTGCACAATAATGCTCGTCCACATGTTGCAAAGACTGTGCAGGAAGCATTACCTTGGAAGAAGTGGGAAATTCTGCAACATCCAGCCTATAGTCCTGATTTGTTACTATGTGATTTTCATTTATTCGGACCTCTAAAAAAGCTCTCAAGGGGCAACGATTTCACTCAGATGCAGACGTAATGAACGCGGTAAAAACTTGGTTCAGTGAGCAACCACAATCCTTTTTTTGCGGACGGCATTCGCCGCCTACCTAAGCAATGGGATGCTTGCCTGAATGCCTACGGCGACTTCTTCTGACGAATCCATGGTGCTTAATTCTTTCTAAATGAATGCTTTGTTTAATTCTACCACACCTGTTAATGTTTCTTTCATGCTTTTGTAATAAAGCCATTGGAACGGGTTTCAAATGAACGACCCTTATAGATTGTCGCTATCCAGTGTGTCACCAAAAATGTAGTATGTATGTGCCTTTTTACTTCTACGTTTGGTCAGCGGGTAAAGAAAGCAAACTACCTCAGCGGCAACTTTCGTTTTTGCTATACCACTGCAACACGTGCCGTATGCAATAAAATGTGTTTGAAGGCTCACTGAATGAAAACAAAGATACCAAGAATACCTTTGGGGACTGAGTGAGTGAAGACGTAAAAATAATATGTGTTGCATATGTATACGTCTGTTACCAGGGCACATAATAATAGAAGAAAGCATCGAAATGAACTCACCGATTCATATTGCGTTTGTTGACTAGGAAAAGGCCTTTGATATCACTAATAGGGAATCTCTTTGAAAACTGGCGGGGCTTTATGGAAATACCACGGAAAACCATTACCTTGGTAAGGCAACTTAAGAGAGAAGGTTCCTTCATTGGGGAGGGAGGAGGAGACTAACGGAGGCATTAGAGATAAGACCAGGAGTGAAGCTGGGATGTTTCTTGTCACCCTGCTATTCTGACTGATTATATCCTGGACTGTGAAGACAACAACAAGCACTATTAGAATGTAACCCAATGGACTCCTCTGACAAAACATCTCGATGGTGTGCACTTTGCTCTAGAAATTGCCTCCTGTCTCATACACGAAATCAGATGCAAGATAAACTAACAACACTAGATGATAGGTCACAACAAGTAGGTTTACAAATTCGTAGAGGGGAGATAAAGATAATGAGACAAATACCAATGAACCAAGAGGTGAAGAAAAAACGCTGGCTCTGGAAATGCCATACATTTAGACAACGCGAGAATAGAATAATTAAACAAGTCTTAGTGTTGAACACACAGGACAAAAGAAATGTAGGAAAACATAAACAACTAACGGAGAAGAGAATCAGAAACCAAAACGAACAATATGGGAAGGCAATGGGCAGAGCTGCGTGGGATAGCAAAAGAGGAGGGCTGGAGTTGATTGAGGGCATGTGCCACAATAGGGAATAGGGGACAAAATGAAATAGGAGAGATTCAATATGCTGATGATACAGTATTGCAGTCCACATCACAGAATGGTATAGAAAACCTAATAACCTGAACCCAACTGAACAATGCAAATCACAACTTAAATCTTTACATAGCAAAAACAAAGATAATGCATACAGATGAAACTAATATGGAGAAAGAAAAATATGTTAATGAGAAAAAATTGGAGGTGGAGGAAAACATTACCAACAATGGTTACATAATGAAAGAAATTAAAAGACGAATATCTATTGCTCTTCAAAAACTAAAACAATTGAATAAATTGAAGAGTGGGACAGCGAGACCTACAAACATCAGATTTAGAGCATGCGTCTTTCCCATTGCAACATACGCCTGCGAGACCTGAACACTTACTAAACAAGCTGAACAGCTCATAAATACCTTGAAATGTAAATGTTATATACGGGTTCTAAGTATATCTTGGATACAGAAAAGAACAATGCACGTATTCGACAAGATCTGAATATTACTACTAAAGACGATAAAACATAGAAAACTGAAATATTTTGGTCACTTGAAGCGTCATAACAGTTTGGAGAGAATAGTAATGGTGGGGTATATGCTCAGGAGTTACTGACTTTCTCCGTAATCTCGTATATCCACGAGGGTAACGCAGCTCCGCGAGATTCGATAGCGTATCGCGTCGCGTTGGTTATTTACGAGGGAATGTGAGCCGGTCGCTCAGAAAGCAATGGCAAACTACTGAGCATAATCTTGCCAAGACATCAACAACAGCGGTAAAAAGCTAGTGTTGACAGCGACATGCCCTGTAAAGAGGATATGCAGAAGGGGGAGGGGGGATATGCCCGGGAAGAGAGGAAGAGGACGACCAAAGAGAAGATGAGTGCAGGGTGTGGCAGATGATGTTTGGATGGATGCATCGGACGCGGAACATGTTGTTTATTATCGAGACGTTTTCCGGAAGGTTGTTATGGGAGACAGGTTCTGCAAATTCTACTGAATGAATTAATGAATGAAGTAACAGCAATTAAAATGGGAATACAGAGGGCAATTATGAACAAATAAAGCTAGGAATCCGACAGAATGTGTCTTGCCACCGGATCTCTTCTCCCTCTATAGCGAATTAAAAATGAGAGAGATTAAAGAGGAGCCAGGAATACCAGTCGGAGATTATAATATAAACAATACACGTTATGCAGATGGCACAACAGTGGTAGCGGACAATGAAAAAGAGCTACAACAAATGACGGACATTGCAGTAACAGAGAGTACAAAGAAAGAACTCTCCTGGAATATTAAGAAAACAGTAGCAATGGTGATATTAAAGAAAAAGATGACACCAAAATGTGACATACAAATAGAAGAGACAATTCTTAACCAAGTGGATAATATTAAATATCTAGGGGAATTTATGCCGGTCTCCGTGGCGAATAGATTATGGACGCAGATCGTAATCCTGCTTACCCGCGTCCGAAACACATCTGCGCGCGATTTGGCAGCAGACCGCGTTGCGCTGGGTCTTAAAGAATTGGTATGGGAGCCGGTCGTTCAGAAAGCATACCCTTCATGTGTGTCTCCACCGTGACGTGGTAGAGGGGCTTGCGTATCCCAATAACCTCAAGAGCCCTGCCGACGGAAGCACAATTACATGTCGGACAGGTCTTTAGATGGGGACCAGACCAAGAGAGACACAACCTGTTGCTCTGCAGGTAGACTGAGGATAGCAGTCGAAAGGTCAAATTAGGCGCACGAAACCACTAATTCATGGTCCGGACACAAACACTAAGGCTCCCAGCTGAGGGATATGGCTGAACGCCTCTAAGTCATAAACACTTGGATGTGAGAGCCGGGCCGATACACACCTACTGCAAAACGGAGGTGAGACGCTGAGCACGCCACATGCTTAGTTCAGATACTTGCTCGAAGGCCCTCAGCTGGGGGATATGAGGGATCCCCGAATGAGAGGGCCTGGCCGATACTCGCTCACTGTCACGCGGAGGTAAGGTGCTGAGCCGGCTGCTCATGTAGCCCACCTCGTGAGCGGGTACTAAAGGTGGGGGAAAAACCCAGTCACACGAAATGGTTACGCTGAAAGTCTGTATCTATACACACAGAGTGAGCGTAGTCAAAGGTGGAAAAACGTCTCAAAAACACGAGCAGTGGCAAACAAAATGCCCAATACATGGAAGTGAGAAATTAAAGTAGCCATGAGCAGGATGTGGCGATTCCTCGGGTGAGCCCATTCTCAGAGCATTATGTGCCGGCTCTGCAATTATGGAAGCCTCCTGGATAGCGGGGAATGCCCATGGTCTGCCCCTGCTTTCCCTTAAGGGAATACCGTGATGTCGTTGACCGTTCTACCTTGACCAGCTGAGATGTGGGCGACACCGCAGCAGTAAGTGTCTAACGTCCCTCGAAACCCCGGGAAGGCAAACCCGTAGAAACGCCCGCTGAAGTCGGATGTGCTGGCCTAAGAGCGCAAATAAACCAGGCACAACGCATAAACGTCCGAGTGAAATGTTCTTCGTGCTCGGAACAGCTCTGACTAACTAGTCTTCCGAATGTCCTTTGTGTCCGGACCAGCTCTGACTAGCTGGTTTTCCGATTGTCCCACGTGCTCGGAACAGCTCTGACTATCTAGTCTTCCGAATATCCTTCGCGCCCGGAACAGCTCTAACTATTTTGTTTTCCGGGCACAGCGACTAGCACATGCCCGAATCGAAAGCTCGCTGAGTGGATACCATCTGCAGTCCGACCGTCCCTGATTTGTGCGGGGAGCGGCGCGTAGCGAACGAAAGGCCCAATACATAGAAGTGTGGAAGTAAAGCAGCCATGAGCAGGACGTGACGATTCCCTCGGTGAGCCCAGCACCAGAGCACTATGTGTCGGCTCTGCAACTATGGAAGCCACCCTGGATGGCGGATAATGCCCATGGACTGCCCCTGCCTTCCCTTGAGGGCTGATCGTGAAGTATTCGACAGTTCTAACTTGACCAGCTGGGATGTGGACGGCACCACAAAAGTGAGAGTCCCCCAGGAATGATAACCTAGTTAACAACGCACGCAAACGTCGGATGTGTTGGCCTAAGGGTCTAGGCCCAAGGGTGCACTAACAATACACCGTAACTACATCTGGAAAAAAACAACACTCCGGATGAACGCAAAAGAAGAAGAAGAAAGCAGTGATAAACTACCGAACGTAAACTTGACAAGACATCAACAACAGCAGTAAAATGCTGGTGTTGACAGCGATGTTCTGTAAAAGTGATATGCAAATAAAAGGGGGCGAGGGGTGCATTTATAACATCAGATGGAAGATGTACAACCAGATTAAGAGCAGAATTAGGGCAAACAAAATCTGCATTTCAGAAAATGAAGTGTATCTTATGCAATAAGTTACTATCATTGCTTGCAAGAAAGAGAGTGCTGGATTGCTGTATAGAGCCTGTTTTTCTGTATGGTAGTGAATCTTGGAATATAAATGAACAAATCAAGAAGAGATTGGAAGCAACAGAGATGTGGTTACCGAGACGAATGTTGCTAATCCTTTGGACAGTCAGAGTAACTAACAGTGATTGCCTAAAAGAGGCTAATGAAACCAGAACATTATTTGCAACAATAAGAAAGAGACAAACAGCTGTCTTTGGTCAGGTAATGAGAAGAGAGGCTTTGAAGAACATCGTGAAAACTGAAAAGATCCAGGGGAAGAGAGGCAGAGGCAGACCAAGATAAATGATGCTGGATGGATTTAGACAGTGGCATGGAGGAATATCAACAACAGAGGTGATCAATAAAACCAAAGACCGAGATCTGTGGAGAGCCGTTAATGCCTACGCCAGCCGGCAGGGCACTTGATGATTATGATGATGCGTTTCTACTGTGGGTATGTGAATAAAAGATTAGCGCCATCACATGATTGTAGACCTGAGTGTGCGGAGAACTGTATGACCAGTCTTTCCCTTCCTTAGCGAACGACGAGAGCTGGCATCTAATATTTGTCTGGTCGCCCTTGTGCCTTTGTCATCGCAACGTTACATAAACGTACCTGATATGGCTAAGAAAGCTGGCATATAAAATCACACACAACACTGAAGGTAATGAGATCATATAAAAGGCTGATACAATCATCTCGCTGAATGTAAAAGTAAAAGTTTGCATCCCTGCACACCGAAAACCCTGCACAATTCTTAATTCTATCAATGTATCTGTCTGTCTGTATTTCTGTCTGTATGTTATAAGTTTATATGCTACTGTAACACGCACGCAAAACTGTTCATTTCGCTTGATTTATCCACCCAAACACGACCATGAATTCTTGGCATGTGCTGACCGCCGGACATAGTGGACTCGAGTGTCTGATATGTTTTTGCCGAGAGATGATAGCACCCGCGCGGTATCACCTGCTTTCCTCTCTTCAGCTTTGAAGCTTGCCCTCATTCAGCCAGACAGTTGACCTTGCATGATTCTGATTACAATGAACTCTCACGACTGGGGTCAGCTTACAGGGGTCGAAGAACGGCAGGGTCAGAAAAATAGTCTTCAAAGAATGCAGAATAGCCGACGTTTATAAATAGTATAGTATGGGCGGTTTTTTTGTTGTTTTTTTGCATATCCTTTACATGACATCGTTGTCAACACCAGCATCTTTCAGCTGTATGTTGATTTCTTGGCAAGATTACACTCAGTAGTTTGCCATTGCTTTCTGAGCGGCTGGCTCACATACCCCGTAAGTTACCGATGCGATTCTAACCACTGCTGATTCTCACCGTCATCACGTTACCCACAAGAGTATACGAGATTACGGAGAAAAGTCATTACCTCTAAGCCACGAAGCCGGCAGTATGGGGGTAGCTATCCGAAATTGACGACCTTATTTCCGATGGTGAAATCTCACGCCAAGAGATGGAATCACACATATATTTAGGTATCAATGAGACAAATTTGGGAGAACAGATAAGGATATTAAACTAAGAATACAAACAGCTAGGACAGCCTTTACAGCACTAGATAATATGTGGAAGTACAAAGATAGAACATTTAGTTCCATAACTAGTAAATTAAAATGTAACAAAATTCATATAAGATTCATTAATTGTTGGCTTAGTGAATAAGAAGGATTGAAATGGTACGACAAAATCACAAGTGGCTCATGTGGCAAACTAAACCACTCCAACTTGATAGAGAGGTGGGGAAGCAGGCGATGGATATGACATACATGGAGAACATATATTAATAGTATAAGTAGAAAGCCCTTCCTCTGGAATTCACAGGGCAACAGAAATAGAAATGAGACATTATTGACATCCTTATATCAGAAGTATAGTTTCCCTATGTGCTCTGGGCTGGAGTTTGTTTACAGTCAAATACCTAACACATATGGCACACTACCCAACCTAGGCCTAATCTCCACCAGCCTAGAGATGCTGTGCTACATCAACACTGATCTCCACCAGCCTAGAGATGCTGTGCTACATCAACACTGATCTCCACCAGCCTAGAGATGCTGTGCTACATCAACACTAATCTCCACCAGCCTAGAGATGCTGTGCTACATCAACACTAATCTCCACCAGCCTAGAGATGCTGTGCTACATCAACACTGATCTCCACCAGCCTAGAGATGCTGTGCTACATCAACACTGATCTCCACCAGCCTAGAGATGCTGTGCTACATCAACACTAATCTCCACCAGCCTAGAGATGCTGTGCTACATCAACACTGATCTCCACCAGCCTAGAGATGCTGTGCTACATCAACACTGATCTCCACCAGCCAAGAGATGCTGTGCTACATCAACACTAATCTCTACCAGCCTAGAGATGCTGTGCTACATCAACACTGATCTCCACCAGCCTAGAGATGCTGTGCTACATCAACACTGATCTCCACCAGCCTAGAGATGCTGTGCTACATCAACACTAATCTCCACCAGCCAAGAGATGCTGTGCTACATCAACACTAATCTCCACCAGCCTAGAGATGCTGTGCTACATCAACACTGATCTCCACCAGCCTAGAGATGCTGTGCTACATCAACACTAATCTCCACCAGCCAAGAGATGCTGTGCTACATCAACACTAATCTCCACCAGCCTAGAGATGCTGTGCTACATCAACACTAATCTCCACCAGCCTAGAGATGCTGTGCTACATCAACACTGATCTCCACCAGCCTAGAGATGCTGTGCTACATCAACACTGATCTCCACCAGCCTAGAGATGCTGTGCTACATCAACACTGATCTCCACCAGCCTAGAGATGCTGTGCTACATCAACACTAATCTCCACCAGCCTAGAGATGCTGTGCTACATCAACACTGATCTCCACCAGCCTAGAGATGCTGTGCTACATCAACACTGATCTCCACCAGCCAAGAGATGCTGTGCTACATCAACACTAATCTCTACCAGCCTAGAGATGCTGTGCTACATCAACACTGATCTCCACCAGCCTAGAGATGCTGTGCTACATCAACACTAATCTCCACCAGCCTAGAGATGCTGTGCTACATCAACACTAATCTCCACCAACCAAGAGATGCTGTGCTACATCAACACTAATCTCCACCAGCCTAGAGATGCTGTGCTACATCAACACTAATCTCCACCAGCCAAGAGATGCTGTGCTACATCAACACTAATCTCCACCAGCCTAGAGATGCTGTGCTACATCAACACTAATCTCCACCAGCCTAGAGATGCTGTGCTACATCAACACTGATCTCCACCAGCCTAGAGATGCTGTGCTACATCAACACTAATCTCCACCAGCCTAGAGATGCTGTGCTACATCAACACTAATCTCCACCAGCCTAGAGATGCTGTGCTACATCAACACTAATCTCCACCAGCCTAGAGATGCTGTGCTACATCAACACTGATCTCCACCAGCCTAGAGATGCTGTGCTACATCAACACTGATCTCCACCAGCCAAGAGATGCTGTGCTACATCAACACTGATCTGCTTACATCCCAATACTCCTCTCCGCAGATGTGAAGTTCCAGTTGCTGTCTTGCAAACAAGCTCCAATCCTAGACTAGTCAGGTGATAAGTCTCTGGACCCGCTCCAATCCTAGACTAGTCTGGTGATAAGTCTCTGGGCCAGTTCCAATCCTAGACTAGTCTGGTAATGAGTCTCTGGACCAGCTCCAATCCTAGACGTCTGGTGATAAGTCTCTGGACCCGCTCCAATCCTAGACTAGTCTGGTGATAAGTCTCTGGACCCGCTCCAATCCTAGACTAGTCTGGTGATAAGTCTCTGGACCCGCTCCAATCCTAGACTAGTCTGGTGATAGTAGTTAGAAAGGCGCAAAACGGGTATGATTTGCCGGAGCCTCCGGCAATTGACCTTGACCTCGGCTGATTTTCACTCCCCCTTGGTCATATAGTTGGGTGGGGTACGGGGTGGTATCTAGGTCATATCTAAGGGCGATAATTCTAAGATTTTATGTTTCTAAGGGCAGATAACTATTGAGTGGGTGTATAAAAATTTTAATTAATTATTAAAAAATAAAATAAAATAAAAATAAAAATAAATAACGACGGGGTGCGGGGTGGTGGCGAGGGGGTGGGCGCGTGGGGTGAGACTAGGCGGTTCGGGTTTAAACACTATCAGGTATATAATAATTTTTATTAAATCATGTATAAACAATACAATGCATATTAAATAAGTAGCGGCATAGTGGAAAATTCTGGAAGGTAGGACCGGGGCGTTATACGTCGGCAAGTGTGGGAAAATCTCCGGCGGGTGTGACGGTGGTCGGTTCATAACAGACGTGGAGGGGGTGCATACGGAAAAGTCATTAAGTAACGGGTTGTAAAAACGTGGGTGAGTGGTGTGTTAAAATATTTTGAACTGTTAGCGCATTGGTGGTGTGCATTAGTACGAATAGAAGGAATAGGTGCGGTGGGGATAGTAGTGGGTATGGGTTAGTGAAATTAGTTGATAAGGGTGGTTATTAGTGCTATGTAGATGTTCATAGTAGCTTATTCACTAATCATAACACGTGTTACAAATGAAACCTTGAAAGCTAAAGATCGCTGATTGTAATGGATATAGTGTAGTATCATTCGGTGGTAAGGGGTGGGTACCAGGTATTAGCGGTCAACAGATGGTCAAGCAGTGGTCAAGTGAGGAAATTTTAGGGAAAAGTGGTTATAATGATAGGGTGATGCTTAAAGGGTGGTAAATTAGTGGTCAAGCAATGGTCAAGTGGTGGTCAAGTAGTGGTCAAGTAAGGAAAATTTTAGGGAAAATTGGTCGTAGCGACATGGTGATGGTTAAAGGATGGTAAATTAGTGGTAAATTAGTGGTCAAGCAGTGGTCAAGTGGTGGTCAAGTAAGGAAAATTTTAGGGAAAAGTGGTTATAATGATATGGTGATGATTAAAGGGTGGTAAATTAGTGGTCAAGTAGTGGTCAACCAATGGTCAAGTAGTGGTCAAGTGAGGAAATTTTAGGGAAAAGTGGTTATAATGATATGGTGATGCTTAAAGAGTGGTAAATTAGTGGTCAAGTAGTGGTCAGCCAATGGTCAAGTAGTGGTCAAGTGGTCGAGTGACCACTTAAATTGTAGATGACGATGTCTCTAAGATTATGGTAGTGGTTAAAGTGATCGATGACATGGTCAAGTAGCGGTCAACCAGTGGTCAAGTGGTCGAATGAACACTTAAAAGGTAGAGAAAAGTACGTATATTGAAACGGTGATGGTAAAATGGTCGACAACGTGGTCAAGCAGTGGTCAAGTAGTGCTCAACCAGTGGTCAACCGCTCAAGTGAGAAAATTGTAGGGTATGGTACGTGTAGTGAAACAGAGATGAATAAATTAAGTAGTGACGTTGTCAAGTAGTGATCAAGTAGCGGGCAAGTACTGGTCAAATGGTCGAGTGACCACTTAAATTGTAAGGGAAAGTACGTGTAGTGAACCTGTGTTGGTTAAAGTGATCGATGACGTGCTCAAGTAGTGGCCAAGTAGTGGTAAATGGTCGAATGACTACTTAAATTGTCGGTGAAAGTAGGTATGGTGACATGGTGATGATCAAGAGTTGGTCAAGTGGTGCTCAAATAGTGGTCAAGTAGTGGTCAAGTAGTCGAATGACCACTTAAATTATAGGGTATGGTACGTGTAGTGAAACGGTGATGGTAAAATAAGTAAGGACATAGTCAAATAGTGGTCAAGTACTGGTGAAGTAGTGATCAAGTGGTCGAAGGATCACTTAAATTGTAGGGTATGGTATGTGTAGTGACATGATGATGGTTAAAGTGATCGATGAAATGATCAAGACGTTATGCCGACTGCTAAGTTCAGAAAGTAATGTCCTTACTAGCGGCAATTTCCCTGACAGGATCGCCTCGAGCACTGATTTTGTATTGATCAATAGCACCTAGTGGTACAGTCAACACACATGGACAATAGTTACATCTGGTCAAAGATGGCGTCGCACCCTATCACACATGGGTAATTGCTACAACCAAACTACGTCTCATTCATTAAAACTGGTCAAATATGGTGTCACATCCGGTCACAGGGGTAATGGGACATCTGAGACACGTGGTTAAGAGGGAAACTATAGAAAAAGGGTGTCCTATCGGTTGTCGAGTCAGGGAACCTAACGTATGATGATCACTGTGTATAGGAGTGAATACACTGCATCATCAACACTGCATCATCACCACTGCATCCGAAGGGTAAAATGGTCACCCCCTTCTCTCTCTCTTTTCTATAACCGTGTAGTCCTAGTGTTATCCGGTTACACCAAAGGACACCCGAGCATCAACACAACAAACTGCCCCGATTCAACCTTAGGCAATGCACGTAACATGACAGGTCACATGTCCGCCGTCATAATCAGCGACGTTATCACGTATCAAATTAGATAGCCACACTTTCATTTCCTTTCTATGTGTCCATAGTGTCTTTACATCTTTCTCCAGAAAACCATTTCCAAGACCAATATATGTTATTTGTCAGTGTACCTGCTCAGTGCCACACTTCACAACCAGACAAAAATACACGTTCTATGTACCACTTCAACCGTCAAATAAGAAAATATGTTAGACAAAATATTAAAATTATTGGTCAAATACAGAAATATATCACCCAAACTTATAAAAAGTAGGAACATATGTTAACCAAATGGAAAATATCTTAGCCAAATAGGAAAATTTGTTAGCCAAATAGAAAAAATATTGACCACGTAACGATATATCTTGTCCACACTTATGAAAAGTAGGGAAATTTGTTAGTCAAATGAGAAAAAAGATTGACCAAGTAACGAAATACCCAAACCAAACTTATGAAAAGTACGAAACTTTGTTAAGCAAGTATGAAAATGTATCGACCAAACAGAGAAATATATCACCCAAACTTATAAAAAGTAGGAACATATGTTAACCAAATGGAAAATATCCTTGGCCAAATAGGAAAATTTGTTAGCCAAATGGGGAAAAATATTGTCCAAGTAACGAAATATCCCCAACCAAACTTAGGAAAAGTACGAAACTTTGTTAAGCAAGTATGAAAAGGTATCGACCAAGTAGAGAAATATATCACCCAAACTTATAAAAAGTAGGAACATATGTTAACCAAATGGAAAATATCTTGGCCAAATAGGAAAATTTGTTAGCCAAATGGGGAAAATATTGTCCAAGTGACGAAATATCCCCCCAACAAACTTAGGAAAAGTACGAAACTTTGTTAAGCAAGTATGAAAAGGTATCGACCAAACAGAGAAATATATCACCTAAACTTATAAAAAGTAAGAACATATGTTAACCAAATGGAAAATATCTTGGCCAAATAGGAAAATTTGTTAGCCAAATGGGGAAAATATTGTCCAAGTAACGAAATACCCCCAACAAACTTAGGAAAAGTACGAAACTTTGTTAAGCAAGTATGAAAAGGTATCGACCAAACAGAGAAATATATCACCTAAACTTATAAAAAGTAAGAACATATGTTAACCAAATGGAAAATATCTTGGCCAAATAGGAAAATTTGTTAGCCAAATGGGGAAAATATTGTCCAAGTAACGAAATATCCCCCAACAAACTTAGGAAAAGTACGAAACTTTGTTAAGCAAGTATGAAAAGGTATCGACCAAACAGAGAAATATATCACCTAAACTTATAAAAAGTAAGAACATATGTTAACCAAATGGAAAATATCTTGGCCAAATAGGAAAATTTGTTAGCCAAATGGGGAAAATATTGTCCAAGTAACGAAATACCCCCCAACAAACTTAGGAAAAGTACGAAACTTTGTTAAGCAAGTATGAAAAGGTATCGACCAAACAGAGAAATATATCACCTAAACTTATAAAAAGTAAGAACATATGTTAACCAAACTGGAAAATATCTTGGCCAAATAGGAAAATTTGTTAGCCAAATGGGGAAAATATTGTCCAAGTAACGAAATATCCCCCAACAAACTTAGGAAAAGTACGAAACTTTGTTAAGCAAGTACGAAAAGGTATCGACCAAACAGAGAAATATATCACCCAAACTTATAAAAAGTAGGAACATATGTTAACCAAATGGAAAATATCTTGGCCAAATAGGAAATATTGTTAGCCAAATAGGAAAAAATATTGACCAAGTAACGAAATACCCCCCAAAAAACTTAGGAAAAGTACGAAACTTTGTTAAGCAAGTATGAAAAGGTATCGGCCAAACAGAGAAATATATCACCCAAACTTATAAAAAGTAGGAACATATGTTAACCAAATGGAAAATATCTTGGCCAAATAATAAAATTTGTTAGCCAAATAGAAAAAATATTGACCACATAACGATATATCTTGTCCACACTTATGAAAAGTAGGGACATTTGTTAGTCAAATGAGGAAAATATTGACCACGTAACGAAATACCCCCCAACAAACTTAGGAAAAGTACGAAACTTTGTTAAGCAAGTATGAAAAGGTATCGGCCAAACAGAGAAATATAACACCCAAACTTATGAAAAGTAGGAAACTTTGTTAGCCAAAGTGAAAAAACCTAGGTCAAGTAAGAAAATTCTGATAGCCAAATGTGAAAAGTGTCGGCCAAATACAGAAATTGCTCAACCAAACTTATAAAACGTAGGAAAATTGTTATTCAAACGGGAAAGCTATTGAACAACTAGGAAAATGTAATAGTCAAAGAAGAATAATATTGAACAAGTAATGAAATATATAATTCAAACTTATGAAAAGTAGGAAGCCTTGATAACCAAATGTGAAAAATATCACTCAAAGAGAGAAATAGCTCGCCCCAACGTATAAAAAGTAGGAAAATTGTCGGCCAAAGGGGAAAAAGTTAGACCAAATACAGAAATATCTCGACCAAACTTATAAAAATCTAGGAAAAAATAGTACCCAACACAACTAAAAGGCTGACTAAAGTTATAAATCCAAACTTATAAAAATAACCAAATAGGAAAACATATTGACCAAGTACAGACATATATCAATCAAACTTATAAACTTGTCGTCCAAAGTGATAAAAAACAAAGAAAGGAGCCAGTCTAAGAAATAGGTATGGAAAAGTAAGTCGACCAAGCTCAGAAAAAAAGGAAAAAAAAAAAAGGAAATAAAAATATAACTTCTGTAGTCTTGGTCGACTTACTTTTCCATACCTATTTCTTAGACTGGCTGACAGCCTTTCTTTGTTTTTTATCACTTTGGACGACAAGTTTATAAGTTTGATTGATATATGTCTGTACTTGGTCAATATGTTTTCCTATTTGGTTATTTTTATAAGTTTGGATTTATAACTTTAGTCAGCCTTTTAGTTGTGTTGGGTACTATTTTTTCCTAGATTTTTATAAGTTTGGTCGAGATATTTCTGTATTTGGTCTAACTTTTTCCCCTTTGGCCGACAATTTTCCTACTTTTTATACGTTGGGGCGAGCTATTTCTCTCTTTGAGTGATATTTTTCACATTTGGTTATCAAGGCTTCCTACTTTTCATAAGTTTGAATGATATATTTCATTACTTGTTCAATATTATTCTTCTTTGACTATTACATTTTCCTAGTTGTTCAATAGCTTTCCCGTTTGAATAACAATTTTCCTACGTTTTATAAGTTTGGTTGAGCAATTTCTGTATTTGGCCGACACTTTTCACATTTGGCTATCATAATTTTCTTACTTGACCTAGGTTTTTTCACTTTGGCTAACAAAGTTTCCTACTTTTCATAAGTTTGGGTGTTATATTTCTCTGTTTGGCCGATACCTTTTCATACTTGCTTAACAAAGTTTCGTACTTTTCCTAAGTTTGTTGGGGGGTATTTCGTTACGTGGTCAATATTTTCCTCATTTGACTAACAAATGTCCCTACTTTTCATAAGTGTGGACAAGATATATCGTTACGTGGTCAATATTTTTTCTATTTGGCTAACAAATTTTCCTATTTGGCCAAGATATTTTCCATTTGGTTAACATATGTTCCTACTTTTTATAAGTTTGGGTGATATATTTCTCTGTTTGGCCGATACCTTTTCATACTTGCTTAACAAAGTTTCGTACTTTTCCTAAGTTTTTTGGGGGTATTTCGTTACATGGTCAATATTTTTTCTATTTGGCTAACAATATTTACTATTTGGCCAAGATATTTTCCATTTGGTTAACATATGTTCCTACTTTTTATAAGTTTGGGTGATATATTTCTCTGTTTGGTCGATACCTTTTCATACTTGCTTAACAAAGTTTCGTACTTTTCCTAAGTTTGTTGGGGGATATTTCGTTACTTGGACAATATTTTCCCCATTTGGCTAACAAATTTTCCTATTTGGCCAAGATATTTTCCGTTTGGTTAACATATGTTCTTACTTTTTATAAGTTTAGGTGATATATTTCTCTGTTTGGTCGATACCTTTTCATACTTGCTTAACAAAGTTTCGTACTTTTCCTAAGTTTGTTGGGGGATATTTCGTTACTTGGACAATATTTTCCCCATTTGGCTAACAAATTTTCCTATTTGGCCAAGATATTTTCCATTTGGTTAACATATGTTCTTACTTTTTATAAGTTTAGGTGATATATTTCTCTGTTTGGTCGATACCTTTTCATACTTGCTTAACAAAGTTTCGTACTTTTCCTAAGTTTGTTGGGGGTATTTCGTTACTTGGACAATATTTTCCCCATTTGGCTAACAAATTTTCCTATTTGGCCAAGATATTTTCCATTTGGTTAACATATGTTCTTACTTTTTATAAGTTTGGGTGATATATTTCTCTGTTTGGTCGATACCTTTTCATACTTGCTTAACAAAGTTTCGTACTTTTCCTAAGTTTGTTGGGGGATATTTCGTTACTTGGACAATATTTTCCCCATTTGGCTAACAAATTTTCCTATTTGGCCAAGATATTTTCCATTTGGTTAACATATGTTCTTACTTTTTATAAGTTTAGGTGATATATTTCTCTGTTTGGTCGATACCTTTTCATACTTGCTTAACAAAGTTTCGTACTTTTCCTAAGTTTGTTGGGGGATATTTCGTTACTTGGACAATATTTTCCCCATTTGGCTAACAAATTTTCCTATTTGGCCAAGATATTTTCCATTTGGTTAACATATGTTCTTACTTTTTATAAGTTTAGGTGATATATTTCTCTGTTTGGTCGATACCTTTTCATACTTGCTTAACAAAGTTTCGTACTTTTCCTAAGTTTGTTGGGGGATATTTCGTTACTTGGACAATATTTTCCCCATTTGGCTAACAAATTTTCCTATTTGGCCAAGATATTTTCTCTGTGGTTAACATATGTTCCTACTTTTTATAAGTTTGGGTGATATATTTCTCTACTTGGTCGATACCTTTTCATACTTGCTTAACAAAGTTTCGTACTTTTCATAAGTTTGGTTGGGGAATTTCGTTACTTGGTCAATCTTTTTTCTCCTTTGGCTAACAAATTTTCCTATTTGGCCAAGGTATTTTCCCTTTGGTTAACATATGTTCCTACTTTTTATAAGTTTGGGTGATATATTTCTCTGTTTGGTCGATACATTTTCATACTTGCTTAACAAAATTTCGTACTTTTCATAAGTTTGGTTTGGGTATTTCGTTACTTGGTCAATCTTTTTTCTCATTTGACTAACAAATTTCCCTACTTTTCATAAGTGTGGACAAGATATATCGTTACGTGGTCAATATTTTTTCTATTTGGCTAACAAATTTTCCTATTTGGCTAAGATATTTTCCATTTGGTTAACATATGTTCCTACTTTTTATAAGTTTGGGTGATATATTTCTGTATTTGACCAATAATTTTAATATTTTGTCTAACATATTTTCTTATTTGACGGTTGAAGTGGTACATAGAACGTGTATTTTTGTCTGGTTGTGAAGTGTGGCACTGAGCAGGTACACTGACAAATAACATATATTGGTCTTGGAAATGGTTTTCTGGAGAAAGATGTAAAGACACTATGGACACATAGAAAGGAAATGAAAGTGTGGCTATCTAATTTGATACGTGATAACGTCGCTGATTATGACGGCGGACATGTGACCTGTCATGTTACGTGCATTGCCTAAGGTTGAATCGGGGCAGTTTGTTGTGTTGATGCTCGGGTGTCCTTTGGTGTAACCGGATAACACTAGGACTACACGGTTATAGAAAAGAGAGAGAGAAGGGGGTGACCATTTTACCCTTCGGATGCAGTGGTGATGATGCAGTGTTGATGATGCAGTGTATTCACTCCTATACACAGTGATCATCATACGTTAGGTTCCCTGACTCGACAACTGATAGGACACCCTTTTTCTATAGTTTCCCTCTTAACCACGTGTCTCAGATGTCCCATTACCCCTGTGACCGGATGTGACACCATATTTGACCAGTTTTAGTGAATGAGACGTAGTTTGGTTGTAGCAATTACCCATGTGTGATAGGGTGCGACGCCATCTTTGACCAGATGTAACTATTGTCCATGTGTGTTGACTGTACCACTAGGTGCTATTGATCAATACAAAATCAGTGCTCGAGGCGATCCTGTCAGGGAAATTGCCGCTAGTAAGGACATTACTTTCTGAACTTAGCAGTCGGCATAACGTCTTGATCATTTCATCGATCACTTTAACCATCATCATGTCACTACACATACCATACCCTACAATTTAAGTGATCCTTCGACCACTTGATCACTACTTCACCAGTACTTGACCACTATTTGACTATGTCCTTACTTATTTTACCATCACCGTTTCACTACACGTACCATACCCTATAATTTAAGTGGTCATTCGACTACTTGACCACTACTTGACCACTATTTGAGCACCACTTGACCAACTCTTGATCATCACCATGTCACCATACCTACTTTCACCGACAATTTAAGTAGTCATTCGACCATTTACCACTACTTGGCCACTACTTGAGCACGTCATCGATCACTTTAACCAACACAGGTTCACTACACGTACTTTCCCTTACAATTTAAGTGGTCACTCGACCATTTGACCAGTACTTGCCCGCTACTTGATCACTACTTGACAACGTCACTACTTAATTTATTCATCTCTGTTTCACTACACGTACCATACCCTACAATTTTCTCACTTGAGCGGTTGACCACTGGTTGAGCACTACTTGACCACTGCTTGACCACGTTGTCGACCATTTTACCATCACCGTTTCAATATACGTACTTTTCTCTACCTTTTAAGTGTTCATTCGACCACTTGACCACTGGTTGACCGCTACTTGACCATGTCATCGATCACTTTAACCACTACCATAATCTTAGGGACATCGTCATCTACAATTTAAGTGGTCACTCGACCACTTGACCACTACTTGACCATTGGCTGACCACTACTTGACCACTAATTTACCACCCTTTAATCATCACCATATCATTATAACCACTTTTCCCTAAAATTTCCTCACTTGACCACTACTTGACCATTGGTTGACCACTACTTGACCACTAATTTACCACCCTTTAATCATCACCATATCATTATAACCACTTTTCCCTAAAATTTTCCTTACTTGACCACCACTTGACCACTGCTTGACCACTAATTTACCACTAATTTACCATCCTTTAACCATCACCATGTCGCTACGACCAATTTTCCCTAAAATTTTCCTTACTTGACCACTACTTGACCACCACTTGACCATTGCTTGACCACTAATTTACCACCCTTTAAGCATCACCCTATCATTATAACCACTTTTCCCTAAAATTTCCTCACTTGACCACTGCTTGACCATCTGTTGACCGCTAATACCTGGTACCCACCCCTTACCACCGAATGATACTACACTATATCCATTACAATCAGCGATCTTTAGCTTTCAAGGTTTCATTTGTAACACGTGTTATGATAGTGAATAAGCTACTATGAACATCTACATAGCACTAATAACCACCCTTATCAACTAATTTCACTAACCCATACCCACTACTATCCCCACCGCACCTATTCCTTCTATTCGTACTAATGCACACCACCAATGCGCTAACAGTTCAAAATATTTTAACACACCACTCACCCACGTTTTTACAACCCGTTACTTAATGACTTTTCCGTATGCACCCCCTCCACGTCTGTTATGAACCGACCACCGTCACACCCGCCGGAGATTTTCCCACACTTGCCGACGTATAACGCCCCGGTCCTACCTTCCAGAATTTTCCACTATGCCGCTACTTATTTAATATGCATTGTATTGTTTATACATGATTTAATAAAAATTATTATATACCTGATAGTGTTTAAACCCGAACCGCCTAGTCTCACCCCACGCGCCCACCCCCTCGCCACCACCCCGCACCCCGTCGTTATTTATTTTTATTTTTTATTTTATTTTATTTTTAATAATTAATTAGAATTTTTATACACCCACTCAATAGTTATCTGCCCTTAGAAACATAAAATCTTAGAATTATCGCCCTTAGATATGACCTAGATACCACCCCGTACCCCACCCAACTATATGACCAAGGGGGAGTGAAAATCAGCCGAGGTCAAGGTCAATTGCCGGAGGCTCCGGCAAATCATACCCGTTTTGCGCCTTTCTAACTACTGGTGGTAAGTCTCTGGACCCGCTCCAATCCTAGACTAGTCTGGTGATAAGTCTCTGGACCCGCTCCAATCCTAGACTAGTCTGGTGATAAGTCTCTGGGCCAGTTCCAATCCTAGACTAGTCTGGTGATAAGTCTCTGGGCCAGTTCCAATCCTAGACTAGTCTGGTGATAAGTCTCTGGATCAGCTTCAATCCTAGACTATTCTGGTGATAAGTCTCTGGAACAGCTTCAATCCTAGACTAGTCTGGTGATCAGTCTCTGTAACAGCTTCTATTCTTGACTAGTCTGGTGATAAGTCTCTGGATCAGCTTCAATCCTAGACTAGTCTGGTGATAAATATCTGGAACAGCTTCTATCCTAGACTAGTCTGGTGATCAGTTCCTAAGAATTAAAAGCTTGTATAAGATATATAGTATAGTCTTGTATAGGTATTTCAACCAAGCAACTATCACTCGTATATTATGGATCATTCAAGATCAACATACACAGCAACATCTGTTATTTCAGTGCCAACGTCTACGGCAAAGAAAAGAAAACAGAAGACAAATGAAGTCAGAATTAAAATTACACCGAGTCGGATGAAGATATGCATGTAACTGGTAATAATAAAGAGAATAAGAGCTGATGGTAAAAGTGACACAGGACATTGATGAGGTGGTCGTATAATTAGTGGTCGTCATCACAAGAAGCACAAACCTAAATCTATCCTATTCCTTCCTCTCTATCATCTCTTCTCATCCCTCTCCTTTCTCTTCTTACCTCATCATCCATTACTACCAAAACTAGGGAGCTGTGAGCAGGGTTCAAGTTGAGAAACGACCCCTAAGGCTCGCCCCTCCTCCAGGCATATCTTTATATTTATCCACATTCATATTTATAGCCCCATTCTTGTATTCTCTCTCTCTCTCTTTCTTTCTCTCTCTCCCTCCTTTCTCATCTTCGTGCTATCACACACACTCACACACAGACACACAGACACACACACACATATATATATATATATATATATATATATATATATATATATATATATATATATATATATATATGTGTGTGTGTGTGTGTGTGTGTGTGTGTGTGTGTGTGCCAATAAGCAAGTCACACAGTTCTGTGGGATGGCAGGTAAATGTAGTTGGTGTTTTCTACAGGTGTTATAGGATGACAGCAACATCGAACTTTAAATTCCTGTTCGTCAGGTGGCGCTAGGTGTCTCATGCGCATGCGCAGCGCTTTAACAAATTGGCGACTGTACTTACAGAGTGTACAACCAAAGAGCAGCGTGCTGTTGTGCGTTTTTTGTTTTTCGTTTTGTGTGGGCAAAGTGACTGCCTGCAAAGGACATTCATAAGGAAATGCTTCCTGTTTATGCTGAGTACATCCTTCTTCGCCTTGTGTCCAAACATATTCAAGGGAAGGTTATGCTGTCAGTGTTCTGAGATTGTCAAGGAGTGCTTTTAACCAATTTTAAGAAGAAAGGTGACAATGTGAATTCCGAATCGTACTGTGAAGTTCTATCGATGCTTCGTGATGCAAATTAAGAAAACGTCCAGGACTGCTGACTAGATGATTGTTGCTTCTTCATTGCAATGCCAGAGCATATACGGCTCAATTGACTCAGAAGAAAATTAACCAACTAAGGTGGGAAGTTCTGGAACATCCACCTTACAGCCTCGACTTAGCCCCTAGCGATTTTCACCTTTTTGTCCACTGAAAACCCACCTTGGCGGGAGACATGTCGCGAATGACGCCGAAGTTGATTGTGAAGTGAAAACGTGATTAAGAAAACAGAGCACGCAGTTCTAGCAGCCGGTTTGGGAGTACTGATAAAACGATGGGATAAGTGCATCAATGTTGGTGGAAATATTGTTGAGAAATAAAGGGACAATGTATGTATAAAAATAAACTGGTTTCAAGTTGCTTTCATATTTAGTTATTTTTCTACAGCCATTTGTGAGTTACTTATTGACTTCCTCTCGTATTTATTACCATGTTCATCATCTTTATTACCTATCATTGTGTTTGTAATTGTGTTCTTTCTCTGCAGCTTCATTGACAAACATAACCCATATTTACACAGGTCTTCGGTTCGGTGTGAGGGAGTCTGTGTGCCTGTAGTTTGTGGAACGTGTAACATTTCTCTTATAGTATACGCCCAATGATAAGGGGACAGAGAGCTGAGATTAAAACTGACCATACCAGACAACAACTAACCGTGCCTTCTGACATTCCAGATTTAATTAAAGACCTGTTTAAGTATAACCCACACATCCACCGGAGCTAACGCTTCTGTCACGTGTGCATTACTGACATTTGCTGATACTTGCGCTGATTGTTGCTGATTGTTGGGAAGAAAAGGGGGGGGGGGGGGAGGGAGGTGATGTGTCAGTTGTTGGCGCTAAGTTTCGGAAAGCGAACATTCACCGGCATGGAGAAGAAGAGATAACCTACTTCTTCCTACATGTCCAGACGTCATCCCGAGTTTATGAACATAAATCAACAGTCAGCTTTCGGCTATTGACACCTCCGTAGAATTGGTCCTCAAATAAACATCACATGTACCAACAGATATGCCTCTATGTGTCTGTTGTATTCTCCTGCAGCAGTATTGTACCATCATTCGATCAATCCCACAGTCGCCATCACCAGTGATCACCATCTGTAACTTGTTGAACAGTTGGTATGCTTGTTTTGCAATGCTCAGAGTTTAAACATTACTTCTGTGGAGTTGGTGATGCACTATATCATCCGTCCTCCGTTGGTTGTAAGTGTGCTATCTTTACCAGTTCCTTAATGAACACTGTATTCTTTCTCAACAAGTCGAAGTACCCTAACCAAACATACGGACATTCTCAATATAGAGAACAATATTGCAGCGAAATATACGACAACAAAGATGCTAAAGATACAAATATAAACAATGAAATGCCGAAAGAGCCAAAACCAATATTAGACAAAGTCGAGTTGGCAATAAACAAACCCAGGAAAGAGAAATCACATTGATCTGATAACATCACAGCATAGTTTATTCAAACTTGTCGAGAACAAAGTCTGAAAATATCTAACACGTTATATAACAGGATATGGTAAATATGTAACAGCGAAATGAATGAATGAAAAGAATATATATTATAACACCAAAGAGGATCAAACGAAATTATGTAGCAGTTACATACATAATAATTGCCTTGATAAATCGTGCAAGTCAAATTTTAGGTAAAAATAATCATGGTATGACTTTATAAGAAAACAGAAGTAAATATGAACATAGTACACATATAAGGTAGAAGCATAATTCTTATTCACTAGTGAAGTGTGCATCACTCTATGGCTGGCAACAATATTATAATTTTAGTCACCCAGGTAATCTTGTTATCAAACGCATGCTAAACATAACTGGCACATAAGTCAACCAACACATGCTAAACATAACTAACACATCGAGTCTACAACACATGGTAAACATAACCAACACATAGTCAATAACTCAATTC
>JACEFZ010003626.1:1017500-1027500 GCA_014155875.1 Cepaea nemoralis | reverse complement strand
AATGTTAAGAGAAGAAATTAATTGGAGAACTTGGTGACACCTGGCAAGATCTAAGGGAACAGACCAAGAGGAAGACCGAGAAGTAAATACCTGGATGGCTTGACCACATGCCATGGTCGAGACAGGAACACTGAGCTGATCCACGACTCTGGTGATCGAGTGAGATGGCGAATCATGACCGCCCACGCTTTCCGGCATGGCACATGATGGATGGATAGATACAACAATTCCCTTGTATGCAAACCAGAATCACGGTGAAGTTAGTACAGTACTTTGGTACAGGGTCGGTACTACTCTACATTACGATCACTGCAATTAATATAAATGCTCTTCGGAGATCTGACAACCTGAACACGTGTGTGTGTGAGAGAGAGTGTGTGTGTACATGTGTGTGTGTGTGTATGTACATGTGTGTGTGTGTCTGTATCTGTGTGTGTGTATGTCTGTATCTGTGTGTGTGTACATGTGTGTGTGTGTGTGTCTGTATCTGTGTGTGTGGGTATGTACATGTGTGTGTGTGTGTGTGTGTGTGATCATCATCATCATCTTCCACTTCTGCCGTCAAGCGTTGTGGGGAGGAATAATTTGCGCTCTAGCGCCCGGTGGGAGGCACTGGATATTGTCATTCCGTGTGATTGTACAATGTCTTTGATGTCGTCAATACATTTTCTTCTTGAAGTCCTCTTGGTCTCGTCGCAGATGATCTTTGATGTAAGGCCAATGATGGTAGTTGCTGGTGTTGCATATATATATGCAGAAAATATATGCAAGAAAAATGCCGTGAACAGAATCAACCACTGTTTATTGCCTTCATCGACCTCACAAAGGCATTTGATTTGGTCAGTCGTGAGGGTCTGTTCAAGGAACTAAAGAAGATTGGCTGCCCACCAACTCTTCTGTCCATTGTGGAATCGTTCCACACAGGCATGAAGGGTACAATCAAGTTTGATGGTGCAACTTCTGAAGAATTTGAAATCAAGAGTGGAGTTAAGCAAGGTTGTGTACTAGCTCCCACCCTCTTTGGAATATACTTTTCACTTCTACTGAAATATGCATTTCGTGATCAGGATGGTGGTATATACATTCACTCACGCTCAGATGGCGGCCTCTACAATGCTCAGAGATTGAAGGCTAAGACCAAAATTAGGAGGGTACTGATCAGAGAGTTGCTTTTTGCAGATGATGCTGCAGTTACGACCCACTCTGAGGAAGAATTGCAATGTATACTATCTGCATTCTCCAATGCTTGTTCTGAATTTGGTTAACAATTAGCAAAAAGAAGACACAGATTATGTCACAAGGTGCACATGAGGTACCATCAATCTTTATTGACGACGCCGAACTAGAGATAGTAGACCATTTTACATATCTAGGATCAGTGGTAAATAGCAAATTATCCCTAGATCAGGAAATCAACATCCGGATTGGTAAGGCAGCAACAACAATGAACAGGTTAAGAAAAAGAGTCTGGGAGAACAGGAAGCTTACTGCCAAAACAAAAGTCCTTGTCTATCAAGCCTGTGTCCTTAGTACTCTTCTCTATGGCAGTGAAACCTGGACAACTTACTCACACCAAGAGAACAATTTAAACAGCTTTCATATGCGGTGTCTGCGAAGAATTCTTGGTATTAAGTGGCAAGACAAAATCACAAATACTGAAGTATTGGAAAGATCAGGTTGTGTGACAGTTTATTCCATGCTCAGTCTTCGTAGACTTAGATGGATAGGACATGTTAGGAGGATGGATGATGGTAGAATACCAAAGGATATCTTTTTTGGTGAATTACAGACGGGTAGGAGATCTCAGGGTCGGCCTCTACTACGATACAAGGATGTGTGTAAGCGCGACATGATTGATACAGGCATTGATAATGCACATTGGGAGCAAGTCGCCGCTGAACGTGTTGCATGGAGGGCAAATATCAGAAATGGAATAAAGTCAAAGGAGAAAATTATTGCAGAAAAGTCACACACCAAGCGTTTGAGACGTAAGATGGTGCATGATGGTGGAAATGACCACGTGTTCACATGCACCCACTGTGAACGGACATTTACAGCGCAAATTGGCCTTATCAGTCACACTCGCTACCGCCATAGTTAAAAGTTATTATGCCTTTTTAGAGCACAAACTATCGTCTGTCAAGACGGCAAGGTGCCAATGTATATATATATATATATATATATATATATATATATATACACACACACACTAGCTGACCCGGCCCGGCTACGCCCAGCCTCTGGCGGGGATCTATCTATCT
Organism: Cepaea nemoralis; assembly: GCA_014155875.1. Lineage (NCBI taxonomy): Eukaryota > Metazoa > Mollusca > Gastropoda > Stylommatophora > Helicidae > Cepaea > Cepaea nemoralis. The sequence continues at coordinate 1,025,239 of JACEFZ010003626.1, read as the reverse complement.
ATCTATCTATTTGTCTGTCTGTCTGTCTGACCCGGCCCGGCTTCGCCCAGTCCCTGATGGGAGCATCTCATTTAATTCATATAAGTAGTCATATAAATTCCCGTTCCCGACTGTCTGTCTGACCCGGCCCGGCTTCGCCCAGTCTCTGGCGGGGGTCTGTCTGTCTGTCTGTCTGTCTGTCTGACCCGGCTTCGCCCAGCCCCTGATGGGAGCATCTCATTTAATTCATATAAGTAGTCATATAAGTTCCCGTTCCCGACTATCTGTTTGTCTGTCTGTCTGTCTGTCTGTCTGTCTGACCCGGCCCGGCTTCGCCCAGTCCCTGGCGGGGATCTGTCTGTCTGTCTGTCTGACCCGGCGCGTCTTCGCCCAGTCCCTGATGGTAGCATCTCATTTAATTCATATAAGTAGTCATATAAGTTCCCGTTCCCGACTGTCTGTCTGTCTGTCTGACCCGGTCAGGCTTCGTCCAGTTCCTGGCGGGGATCTGTCTGTCTGTCTGTCTATATATCTATCTATGTATCTATGTATCTATCTATCTATCTATCTATCTATCTATCTATCTATCTATTAGATATATATATATATTTTATTAGCCAGGGGACTTAACCTAAGATATAGCAATGCTACTAAAAGTTATGTCCCTTTATTTAATTTTTCTTGTGTTAAGTCATGTAAATTTAAATATTAAATTTTAGTAAGTATGTTAGTATTGCCTATAACCAAACTATGACAGTTGGTTGCACTGGAATGAGAAGAAGACATGTAGAAAATTTCATCTCAATCGGATGGACCGTTCACGATCGCATAAAGAACGGACGGACATACACACATCGCCTTTTATATATATATATATATATATATATATATATATATATATATATATATATATATATATATATATATATATATATATATATATATATATATAAAGACAATGTATGTATGGATGTATTTGATGCGTTCGATAACATTCCATCCGATTGAGATGACATTTTCTACATGTTTTCTTTTCATTCCCGTGCAGCGAACTGTCATAGTTTGTTAATGTACAATCAGCTATTTACTTACTAAAATTTAATATTTTAATTTACATTATCATTTATATATAGCGAGGGGATTTAACTTAAGAAAAGTTATTTCAAGGGGCATAACTTTTAATAGCATTGCTATATATTTTATATATAGATTGTTGCATTGTTTTCAAAGGTTTATAAACTCTTTGTCTACAGTTATTTACAGGCATATGCGTTATAATAAATAATGATATAATCTTTAAGGCATTTTCAAAGTTTTCATAAAAATAATGCATCTATTTAAATAGTGAAAATTTTCTAACTCATCTTTTTATGTTTAAAGAAGTTATCTACAGTCATGTAGGTGATTAAAAACAGTTTTCATTAAAAATAATGGATGGTGTGTGGAAGGACATTCTTAAGTTAATTTTTTTGTGTTATATGAATTTAATGAGACGCTCCCCGCCAGGAGCTGGGCGAAGCCGCGCCGGGTCAGATAGATAGACAGACAGACAGATAATCGGGAACGGGAGCTTATATGACTACTAATATGAATTAAATGAGATGCTCCCCACCAGAGGCTGGGCGAAGCCGGGCCGGGTCAGACAGACAGACAGACAGACAGACAGACAGACAGACAGACAGACGGTAAAGGAAGCTTATATGACTACTCATACGAATTAAATTAGATGCTCCCCACCAGGAGGTGGGCGAGGGCGGGCCGGGTCAGACAGACAGACAGACAGACAGACAGACAGACAGACAGACAGACAGATCCCCGCCAGGAGCTGGGCGAAGCCGGGCCGGGTCAGCTAGTGTGTGTGTGTATATATATATATATATATATATATATATATATATATATATATATATATATATATATATATATATATATATATATATATCCCACCACACTCCTTCGGTTCATGAACACCTCTCTCTCTCTCTCTCTCTCTCTCTCTCTCTCTCTCTCTCTCTCTCTCTCTCTCTCTCTCTCTCTCTCTCTCTTTATCTCTACCTGATCATGCCCCCTCTCATTCTTCCCCAACGCAACATACTCAACAACTTTTGCTTCTAAAAATTAATAACAATTAATTTATTTTAAAAAAAGTGTCCAGCCATCATGTGCCATGCCGATAAGCATGGACGGTCATGATTCGCCATTTCACTCGATCAGCAGAGTCGTGGATCAGCTCAGTGGTCTTGTCTCGACCAAGCCATCCAGATATTTACTTCTCTGTCTTCCCTTGTTCTCTTTCTCTCGATCTTGCCAGCTGTCACCAAGATCTCTAATTTGTTTCTTCTCATAACATGCCCAAAAATGTTGACTGTCTACGTTTAATTTATCTCATCAGTTTACGATATTCATTTGTTTCTTGAAGGACTTGTTCATTGGTTTTTCTGTCTGTCCATGGTATTCTTTGCATTTTCCTCAGAAACCACATTTCCACAGCCATCAGCTGTTTCTCAGCTTGTCTGCTCATTGTCCAAGCTTCACATCCATACATAAGTACAGTATCTATGTGCACCTCAACACTCTTTTTCTCGTTTGTCATGAAAACCACTATCGTTGGCAATCAGATGATAGAAATTACAGAAAACAGTCTGTGTTCACAACTGCAAGTTGTTTACTTCTAGTCGGTGAGATCAGAACAGTCGGTAGACCTTGAGAATTCTCCGACATCAAACGAATTGACGGCTTGTTATTGAGACCCGAATTGGGAGAATGCGGGAAACGGGCTACTTTGTTTTGAATGTTGAATCAGGGGGAAAGACTCTTGTATTGGTGGGTGGAAGGGGAAAGCGGATTGTGTGCCCCTTGAGAGCACCGGTGTTGACATCAAAGAACGTCACGTGAACAATTTAAGGCTGTTAGACAAAAACATGATTTGATTACAGCTAGTGTAACTCAGAAAGTTGACTTAGGCAAACGTTCTTTGTCACTGCAGTAATGGATTTTAATAACATCTACCGTGTGCGGGATTAATTAGATTTAATTTTACACGTGCCTGTCATGGCAAAATGTAGATGTGATTTAGGAGAACTGCGGTGCTGTACAAGGTATTACATATAATATAGTGTAATTAGGCCTAATTAATTTAGGCAGTAGCATGGTTGAAACTAGCTAGAGTGTGATGATTAGCTCTGTTAGTTGAGAATAGAGTAGGGAAGTGATGATTAGCTCTGTTAGTCGAGAATAGAGTAGAGAAGTGATGATAAGCTCTGCTAGTTGAGAATAGAGTAATGGGGGATAATTGGGAGATGGGGAAATTGTCCAATAGTGGGATCTTCCAGTGGGGTGCTCCCTGGGGGTTCCACACTTTGTTTGTTGGGGTTTTTTCTTTCTTGTTTTGGCCCGATGAAGACCTATGTGATGAGCTCATCTGTCCCTGGCAGAGTTTGGTTCACTGTATTTTTCTGAGCGAGGCCGGTGGCCTACGCTCATCTAATAAGGATCAGTGACGGGGTGGCTCTCACCAGTTGTGTTATATATTTTACAGGTTCCCTCTGGTTGGGATGAAGAACACAGAATCATTGAAAATTCCGATCCCGGATAATTTTGGTGCAGGAAGATTGGCCAGCAACTTTCTCACTGGGCCTATGCTAGAAAAAGTTGATAAACATTTGCTCGGTGGAGCTGAATAGTATAAGTATCCCACAGGATAAATACTGAGAACATTATTGAGAATATTTCACACTACCTGTGGACAGCAACATAGTAATGGGTTCTGGTTTTCATACCATTCGTGAATAAACCAGTGGTGATGGATGTTCATTCCACTTATTACTAGAACAGTAGGGATTGATTTTCACACTACATGAAACCAAAACATTGGAGAGTGTTTGTTCCACTTAACAAGGACATCAGAACATTAAGACTTTATCTGGGAAATTAAGAGATCTATTTGAGACTAGGTACAATGACTGTTTTAAGAGTGAAAACTTTAGAACATTTCGTAAGAAGGAAGAATATCATGTTCATGGGAAAGTGTTCCGCTTTTCACTGTGCAGGAATTGTGGGGTCTCAGTTTCTATAAACTATTAGGAACAGTTTTTTTTTAAAGGAAAAACAATAGTATCAGTCCCAGACGGTATAGTTGAGTGGGGATCAGGCCTCGTGGTTATCAAAGCTCCTGGAGGTGGACACTGTCTGGCGGGAGAGACGCAGCGTTTGGTGAGGTCCATTGTGCTGATTCTTGTGATGTCGTGTAAACCTTGCCATGATGAGTGGACTCTGATCCTGAGCTTTGTGGTCTGATTTCTACATTTACACTAGAATATACAACACACATTTTCTTCGCATACACGTCTCACATACGTTACACTTTTCTTAATAAATTAATTGTTATTAATTTTTAGAAGCAAGAGTTGTTGAGTATGTTGCGTTGGGGAAGAATGAGAGGGGGCATGATCATGGAGAGAGAGAGAGAGAGAGAGAGAGAGAGAGAGAGAGAGAGAGAGAGAGAGAGAGAGAGAGAGAGAGAGAGAGAGAGAGAGAGAGAGTGTGTGTCCATGAACCGAAGGAGTGTGGTGGACGGAAACTAGTGGATTCTCCAGGATATTGATAAGGGGTAAAATATAATGTGGGTGTTGACTCCCCTAACTCCAGGGACGACACTTTAAACGAATTCAAGACATCGTTGCAATTGTTTTTTCTCGCGTTCCTTCGCTTTGAATTCAACCGTAGTACATACACACTATTTATAGTAATGAAGGACTAAATTGTGCGTGTAGATTAGCTTTCCCTATTAACAGTGTCATTCGCCATCAGGCGAACCCACTCCGACTTCAGAGGTACTTGTAATTTACGTCCCAAAGTCAAGAACGACAGGTCAACATTTTAGTCCAGTTATCCGGTATAGCGGTTGAACCCCTTACCTCGGCATCAGCACAATTTATGTTTATGAACACGCGTTCTTACCCTTTCGACCATATTGACCTGCCTCGTTGCAATTGACATCATTTTATTGGTCAGTATGTTTTTCATCTTGCTAAAGGCTACTTTCGCCATGGCGATTCTTATTCTAGTCTCTTCAAGGCATCTCCTATCAGATGTTATGACAGTTCTGAGATAACTGTACCGATTCACTTGTTTAAGAATATTCCCATTTACTTGTATATTACAAAATGTGGTATTTCCTTCGTCCTTGTGACGACCATTATCTGTGTCACCTTACAATTCAATTCTAACCCTAGTTGTTGACTGTGTGCAACAACTGCATCTACTAAATGTTGCAGGTCTTGTTTATTGTCTGCAATCTAACTGTGTCATCCGCATATCTAATATTATTGATTTTTCGTCTCCCAATGATGATTCCTTTTATATCTTCTTTATTTCTGAAAATATTTTCACTGTACAAGGAGAAAAGATCTGGAGACACTACACATCAATGTCTCACATCTCTCTTAATAGGCTGATATTGACCTATTTCATTATCTATTCTTAATGCAGCTTGGTGTTTCCAATATATGTTTTTACAAGTCTAAGGTCTTTCCCATCAATTTATAGATTTTCAAGCAACTTTATCGTGTTAACATGTCTTACTTTATTGAAAACCTTTGTGTAGTCAATAAAGCATCTATTGTACCCTTGCCTTATACAAACCCAAATTAATCTTCTCCTATTTCAGGTTGTATTCTCTTCCTAACTCTTTGCATGATACATCTTAGCAAAATCTTCATGATTTGACTCATTATACTAATTGTTCGATGTTGATCACTCTCCAAGGTTGCTGATTTCTTTGGGATTGCAATAAATACAGATTTGCATAATTCATGAGGTATATCTTTAGTATCACATATTGTATTCAGCAGTCTGGTGACTTGATCTAGTCCATATTCTTCTAAAGCATTAATCATTTCTTTTGTGATGTTGTCTGAAACAAGGTATTGTCAGTTGTCATATGGATAAGAACATTCTGAACCTCCATCTTCAAAATTGTTGGTGCTTCATTTTTTCTCTCGCATATCGTATTAAGGGAGCATCGCTGTCACCACCAGTATTTTACCGCTGTTGTTGATTTCTTGGCAAGAGTACGCTCAGTAGTTTGCCATTGCTTTCTTGGCGGCCGGCTCACATATATCACATAAAGGTGTTTCACAAAACCTGACCATGCATGTAAACTCTTTTTTTTTCTATTATGATGTTTCCGTGCTTTGTTTTTAGGTAGCCTGTTGATGTACGTGTTCTTTGATTAGTAAGCCCCAGAATTCTTGTGTGCATTAATATATATATATAGCCAGACTCTGGTGAAAAGTGGGGTCAACTTAAGGAAACTCTTTATAAAACTGCCGTAGGGGTTTACGGCACTGTGGATCATAAGAGGCAGGACTGGTTTGCGGCAAACAGCCAGACTCTGCAGCCCTTGATTGATAAGAAGAAGATAGCTCTCTTAAGACACAAGGAAAGACCAACGCGTAACACTCTGAATGAGCTAAGGCAAGCTAGGAAGGATGAGCAAAAGGCTGCCAGGCAGTGTGCAAATGATTATTGGATCAAGTTATGTGAGTCCATTCAAATCGCAAGTGATAAAGGAAACATCAGAAGCATGTATGAAGGAATAAAGAAAGCCTGTGGTCCAATGATCAAAAGAAGTGCACCATTGAAAACCTTGACTGGAGAAATCATAACTGATAAGAAACAGCAGATGGACAGATGGGTAGAGCACTATTTGGAGCTTTACTCAAGTGAGACCAAACTAGCGGATGATGCCCTCAACGCCATAGAGGCTCTACCAACTCTTGACCACCTGGACACACTTCCCACCATAACAGAAGTTAAGTGTGCTATAAATGAACTTGCATATGGCAAGGCTCCAGGTAGGGATGGGATCCCAATAGAGGTTATTAGGTGTGGGCAAGACAAACTCACTCTACAGATCCATCAGCTAATAGAGCTATGCTGGCGAGAAGGACAAGTCCCACAGGATTTCAAAGATTCAAGCATCATAACACTGTACAAGAACAAGGGCGATCGGAGCGACTGCAACAACTATAGGGGTATCTCACTTCTGTGTACTGTTGCAAAAGTATTTGCCAGAATTGTTCTGCGCAGACTTCAAGTCCTAGGAGATCAAGTCTACCCCGAATCACAGTGTGGCTTTCGACAGAACCGGTCTACCATTGATATGATAATCTTATTGCGACAAATGCAAGAAAAATGCCGTGAACAGAATCAACCACTGTTTATTGCCTTCATTGACCCCACAAAGGCATTTGATTTGGTCATTCGTGAGGGTCTGTTCAAGACACTAAAGAAGATTGGCTTCCCACCAACTCTTTAGTCTATTGTGGAATCGTTCCACACAGGCATGAAGGGTATAATCAAGTTTGATGGTGCAACTTCTGAAGAGTTTGAAATCAAGAGTGGAGTTAAGCAAGGTTGTGTACTAGCTCCCACCCTCTTTGGAATATACTTTTCACTTCTACTGAAATATGCCTTTCGTGATCAGGATGGTGGTATATACATTCACTCACGCTCAGATGGCGGCCTATACAATGCTCAGAGATTGAAGGCCAAGACCAAACTTAGGAGGGTACTGATCAGAGAGTTGCTTTTTGCAGGTGATGCTGCAGTTACGGCCCACTCTGAGGAAGAATTACAATGTCTACTATCTGCATTCTCAAATGCTTGTTCTGAATTTGGTTTACCAATTAGCAAAAAGAAGACACAGATTATGTCACAAGGTGCACATGGGGTACCATCAATCTTTATTGACGACG